>JBBMJY010000008.1:13386446-13415004 GCA_037833715.1 Toxotes lorentzi | reverse complement strand
TGTGTGTGTGTGTGTGTGTGTGTGTGTGTGTGTGTGTGTGTGTGTGTGTGTGTGTGTGTGTGTGTGCATGCTTGGCTAAGGCATTGGCATGAAGCCCTGATGTCATATTTCATTCACTGTTATGCAAGTAAATAAGTAAGTAGCACATTTTGTCTGTCTTTGTTCACTAGGCGTCCACATCTCTGTCTGCACTCAAGTGTATATTCTGAGCTGGAATAATTTCCCACCTCAGCTCCCTTCTCTTTTGTCTCTACAGGCTACTGAGGCCTTCACATGTTTAAGTGAATGTTGCAGGTGGCACATGCACAATTAGAAAAGCAGACATTTAAACTGTTTCACAGACATTTAAACTCTTTTGAAAGGAGTGCTGTAAATATTTTTAGCCATGTTATCAGCATGGCTCCATGGATGGCCCTGCTGGTCTGTCAGTCCACCACTTTAATCTAGACCTACTTATGTGGATGGATTTTGAACAGACATCCATGGTCCCCGGAGGATGAATTTTAATCAGTGATCCTCAGAATCCTCCTCTAGCAACACTATCTTGAGAAATTTTCTCGATGGTTTGTGCAAACGTTAATGGTTCTCAGTTGATGTTTCCTCCTGGCTTTGGTGATGTCCTGTCTTTTTTCTCTTGCCATACCATAAACCAAGACTTTGAGTACAATATCTCAACTATAGGTTCTATAGTATAAATAAGTTCAACTTAGCTTTTACTTGTCATTTTGGTGCTGTATATGATCATAGGCATTGAGCAGTCATCCTTTGTGTTACCAAGCTTTTCTGTTTTACCATCTTAACTCAGGCTGAAAATAAGAACTACTGCAGCATTGTTTAAGGAAAGTTAAGCAATAATATTCCCGCAATCAACAGTTTAACAGCATTAAGTGCATCACTAGAGCTTGTGTGTGTTTGATAATACCCATAATGTGAACTCAGATTTGGTAAAGGGTAAGGGATCTTGTGAAGCAGATGCCATGGGCCAAAATGCGACAGATTTTCAGCCTGTTTAATATTTTGGTTTGAGAATAGAAATTGACAGCAGTGATGTCTGTGATGGTGGTGGTCATTATGTAAGACTACAGTTTAGACATCACAGCCTTCTGTCCGAAAGCGAAGGCTTTATTAATCATGAAAAGCTTGTGTGCTGTTGAAGAGACTTGTAATTTGGGCTCTTTCGTACCTGTTTAATCAATTTTTATTAACATCTGTTTGTGTGTATATATTGTAAGAACCCCTGTAGAGGTTTGTAAGTTGTGAAGAGTTTTCAGAGAAGATCAGCTTCAGAAGCTGGTGTGGATACAGGATCATACTCTCCCCTCATAGTGTGTTGCGTGTCTCACAGTAGGATGCCATCACTGCCCCCGAGTCCTGAAACCCAGGTTCTGATTTCAACGTGCCAGCCGCTGTGTCCGTGTGTGACCTTCTCTTTTCCTCACTTTCCCCTTCCCTTTCCTCCTCTTCATGTCCTCCTCCTCTTTTTCCACTCGGCGGCTGGCCAGGGCCGGAGCAGCCTAAGCAGTGTAGCATTATTGGGTTTATGTGGTGGGCAGGCAGACAGGCAGAGGGAACAGAGCCAGACGGATAACAAACAGCACCCACTAAGGTAAAATAGAGCTCTGTGAATGTGTGTGTGAGAGAGTAGGAGTGTGTGTATGTGTGTGTATGAGAGTGCAGGAAATGTGGCTGCCAGACCGGGCTCTCTGACACTGTTGGGCTAGTCACTGTGGTGCCAGTGATGAGATGAACAGGGCTCCGTCACAACTTGGCCCTCTCTCTTTCTAGATCATGTTTTCTCTCACAGTCACTTCTCCTTCTGGCCAGTTGAAGGAAAGAAGAGTATCGTGTTTGGAGAAAGGGAGACAGACTGACCAGTGCGAATGATGTCATTTCTCTCCTGGGGTTTTCTTTTTATTGTGAAGGCAGTTTGTTGATGTCCTTTCACTCAAATATAAACAAATTCCTTCTCCTCTTTACTGGAATTGTGTACACATTTATACACAGAGTCGGACTAAGTGTCGGAGTAACTCTTTACTAGTCATCATTGAATTTAGAGGCAAACCAACATATAAAACATTGATGTTACTAAGATTTTAAACAGTCACAAGTTGCTTAAAAGAGGCTCTTGGGTAAAGCAAGAAGAAAAAGCACATGAGAAGCCTTTATTTTGTCATGCATAATGGTTTAAAACTTTGACCACTCTTAATCTCACAGGGTCTTTATCAGCGACAAGCTGTTCCTTTGTTCTGTCTCCCTTTCCAATTCTACAAGGAGAAGATGATGGGATGTGACCTCCCATTTTCTCCTTCAGTTAATTTTTCATATATAGTTGGAGGTCCTTGTACATGAGGCATGTCCCCCCCACACTAATGTGTCCTTGGTCACTAGGCTTAAATCTTCTCTGGCTCAGTAACCAAATAAACAGATGATGTTATTGTGTCATAGTTGGGTGGATCAGGATGGCTTTCATGAAATTGCTCTTACATCAAGGAGAGAGTGTGCAAATTCATCCAGAGAATTGTTCTGCTCTTCCAACCTTTACCACTAGATGGCAACAAATCTACTTGGCTTCTCCTCAAATTCAGTAGCTTGATCAGTGAGGACCTACAACACACTAACACTGCCTCTAACTAGAGCTTGGTTCATGTGTGGCTAGACGTTCAGGAGCCAGAGGCTGTCATCTGTGTACCCTGGTGCTCATGCTTCTTGTTCCTCTCATGACGCCTGAAAGCACCGGCACTTCAGTTACTCTGCAGGAAATTCAGCTCTCTCTCATCCCCCAACAAGAAAAACGAAGTCCGCTCCAGTTGGCCAGTAGTTCTAGTTTCTCTTTGTTCTGTGGCGCCGTCTATGTTGTTTCAAATTTCAGGTGCTGGAAACCATCGTGCATGACTCCATTGTGCAATTTGGCCTTGATTACATCAGTCTGACTGCACATACTATTTTGCATTCATTTCCCTTTGAGGCGTAAATCAGTTATAAGATTGAGGAGCAGCAAGTTGTGAGAATACTTTCGTGCTTTCTATAAAAAGGCTGGCAAACGCAACCTCACCTCTCTTCGCGACCGGATTTTGCACAGATTACCCCTTTGTTGTACTTGACACACATGCCCCTGTGCTACAGAGAGCTGCAGTTCTCAGATCAGTCTCTTTGCTGAAGTCTGACCTAGGGAACAGCAGAAGAGGTGTAAATAGACAGTTATTTTCCTTTATTAAACTAAAAATTAAAGTAACATACAAATAAAAAATACCCTCTACATAACCAAAGTATTGCTAGAAAAATCACCAAAGGAGGCAAAAAACACACAAATAGAAGTCAAATATAATAATGAAGGCATACATAAATAAATAAGGAAAGGAATCAAGGAGTTGTTGTGTGTTTATTTTAATGTGTGTGGGTTGACCTGTCTGTCTTTCCAATCTCCAGGTGGGCTGTGGAGTGTCTTCACATTGGGTGGAGCTGGCAGCAAAGCAGGGATAGACCAGGAACACAACCCCCTACCTTTGTCTAATCAGAGCCTTCTGTTACTGCTGGTCCTAGCCAATCTGACAGACGGGCCCGACTGGCCCAACCCCTACCGCCAGGCTATTACTTGTTTCAGAAATACACAAGGTAAATACATTTACAGTACACATATTGTTTTTTTTTATTCATTGCACATATATGAGATTTTCATATACTGTCTGTGACATGCACCAGAGGTTAATAAAATAATGTCATAACAATAATATTTACCTCTGCTCATGCAGACACATCGTCGCTGCCTGTGGAGCCACCTCACACTTTCCAGATCAATTTCAACAGTCTATACACAGCTCTGTGTGAGCAGCAGCGCTCTGACCAGGCCACACTACTACTGTACACACTGCTTCACCAGAACTCCAACATGAGGACATATATGCTCTCTAGAACCGACATGGACAATCTGGTGGGTAGGATAGGAATGAAGAGACTTTCATTTTGTTGTTAATTTACAGCGGGTGGCGCACAGATCCATGCACAGTGAGTATTACCATCTAACTCTGACTTTTTTTGCAAGGTGGAAGCAAAGAATGAGTCAAAGTGTGATTGGACAATCCTCAACAAAGCCCAACATTACTCAGTTCTTCCTTACGCACATGAATACGGCAGTGAAATAATTTCATCTGGGGCCAATGCTATGGCTCAGTAAACAGCGAGGATGTATGCAGTGGCAGCTGGTGCTACTCTGTCCATGTGGGACTGTGCCAGTTATTCCTTATAGCAGAGTGAATGTACTGAGGCATTTAGTGAATGAAAATCAATCTTTAGCTCAGCATGTCAGATGGTATCACATACAGTACGCAGTATGGTAGAAAGTCCCAAATAAGGCTTTTTCACACAGTGTCACAGAAAATAATTTGGTCTTACTGGATAGGAAGTGGTAGTAGGAGTTAAAATAGACTGTATCCGTTTAGTCTTTGGAACAGGTTTGAAAAAAGATGTGAGGTCACAGCATCTAAACTAATTGCAACAGAAAAACCACAAATTCATGATAATAGTCAAACATGTACAGATAATGACCTTAAGTTACAATTACATTTTGAAATTGTAAGTCAATTAAATTCCTTTACGTCTGATATCAGTATGACCTTTCTGTGTTATTCCACATTTATGGCTGTTATAATAAAATACCATCATTAGCAGATCTAGCTTGACCTTATTACGTGGGGGGGCTACTAATGAGTCTAGCCACTTTCTTAGCTGAACAATAAAGCACTGCTGCACAACAGTGTAATGAGCTAACACTCAAACTATGTGTGCTCATTGCCTACCATGCTAGCCACTAACTGTTTTCGCTCTGACAGCATTATTCTGTCAGAGCATTGCGTTATTAGCCAATCACATTTTCCATCTGTTCTGCTTACTTCTGAATATAACAGTGGTTAATTAGTAATAATAAAAGATGAAGCCAAGAAATGGAACATGTATCTACCGGTGTTTTTCTTCAGGGTTCTCTTGCTTAACCCTTCTTCCTACTCTCCACCTCTTCCTCTCAGGTGCTGCCCATTCTCGAGATCCTTTACCACGTAGAGGAAAGAAATTCTCATCATGTCTACATGGCCCTCATTATTCTCCTCATTCTTACAGAGGACGATGCCTTCAATCGCTCCATCCATGAGGTGGTGGGTAGACACTATTAAACACACACGCTGATCACATGTCAGGAATTACCACTGGAACCTTCCATTACCTGCACTTGATGGGAAAATCGTAAATTTTTCCTCACTCCTGTTTGTGTCTCATTTCTGTGTCTCTCCCTCTTGTTTCAGGTATTGAAGAACATCTCATGGTACACAGAGAGGTCATTGACAGAGATCTCACTTGGCAGTTTGCTCATCCTGGTGGTCATCCGCACCATCCAATTTAACATGACCCGGACCAGGGTTAGATGAACACACGTTCACACACAGTCTCACAAACTTTGTACACTCGCAAAAATCAGAAATCCATTAGCCGTAGGCACATTTGCTGGTCCAAATGGTAGAGTATTACATCAGTGAGTAACATACACAAACAGCAGTTGTCATAATGGAACTGTAATTTGCAATTTAACAGTAACATCACTTCTGTGTGTGTGTGTGTGTGTGTGTGTGTGTGTGTTTGTGTGCACCCTCACTAGGATAAATACCTCCACACCAACTGTTTGGCTGCACTTGCCAACATGTCAGCCCAGTTTCGATGTCTGCACCAGTATGCTGCCCAGCGCATTATCAGGTGAGAACAAAAAAATGTCATTATTTGGGAGAATATTGGCAGAATTTTAAAAGTAGCTTTAAATAAAATCTAAAGTTGTCAAATGCTGGGGCAAAATGGCTATCTTATTTTTATCATGTACTTTGCCTGTTTTACATTCAAATGTGTTATTTTTGGCTGTTTTAATTAGCATCTGAATCTTAACTTTTACATTTTTTGACAGGGCCTTATATGGATCAAACCCTCAGTATATGTAATTTTGTATCATAACATCAATACGTATTGGAATAGAATAAATTGAGAAACTGTTGATGGATAAAATAATAGGAAAGGAATGTCTGTTTTTGGCTAATCCAGTGAATTAAATGCTTGACAAACGTAAATACTTTATTACATTGATGTTAAACATGAACCAGTAAAAAAGTATTATCATAAAACGGTTCTGGTCGTTGATTGAAACAATTTCCACAATGATTTTAATACGTCCACAGATATGAAAGGAATAGCTACCACTTTATAAATGGCATGTCATCTCAGCAGAGAAATTTATACTAGCTCACAATATATATCGTGCACCAACTCTTAACTGTTCTGAATATGCTTTTTGTCTTGCTAACTGTTTAAATAAAAGACAACAAGTGAAAAGACCTGGATGCTCAACCTCAATAATATATATCAGTTAAAGCAGAAAAAGATAATACACTGTCAAAGCAGTCAGAGTTTCGTGTTTCAGCCCGAAGCCTTCCTCAGAATATGAAAGTGAGTAAAGTCGGCCCAAACCACAGGAAGCGGTGTGATACTGATCTGACATTTTTGTAGTTTCATACACTGAAATCAACACCATCCGCATTGTGTATCACACTTAGCTGGTATGTATTTCGACTTTAATAATTGTTACATCGTGCAAGCGACAGACCTCGCAACAATCACCTACATCAGATTTTAATAAAAGCATCTGTGTGAGGGAAGCAAAGAAGCCAATGGAGAGACAGAAATTGCCTAAAGACATCAAATGGAAAGTCCAATTCACACACAAACACGCTTATTTAATTATTTATTTTAATGATTAATGTTGAATCAGCGGAAAATATTTATCATTGTAGTAACTTGTCAGTGGCTGCAGCAGAAGAGACTAGGAAATGAAATATTGAGAGACTGGTGTGGCTGTGTATAAAAGAACATTATGTAACATGAGGGGATTGAGGGAAAGGGTTTGGCCCACAAGGAGATGGAAGACTTGAGAGGACAAGGTCCAAACCACACACACACGTGCACACACACAGACATCAAGTCATTCATGTCTGTTTGTTAACTCCAGGCACATGGGAAGGAATGTTTCCTTCCACAAAGACATGCACACATTCAGACACACTCAAGGATCCTCTTATCTCCATGCCTGTGTCTCTCTCCATATCTGTGACTCTCTGGTGTTTTGAGTCAGAGAGGAACACTGTCTGTGAACATGTACATGTCTGTCCTGTAGTGATGTAGAGCCACTGTCTCCATGTCTGATGATAATGATAATGATGATGACTGTGATGGCCTGGGCTGGGCTAAACTGACTGGCTGGCTGCTAGATAAAGGGAAATTTCCTGCCAGGAATTTCCACGTCAGCCAGACACTTCTGAACTCTGCTCCTTAATTGACTCTTAGAGAATCGCGGCTGGTACTGTTTATTTACAGGCAGCAGTGGGTAGAGTTGCCCCATCTGTATTCCCTTCTGGCCTCATTGTTCCTCCCTCTCTTTCCTCTGTCGTCCATATCCAGTCTCCTCTGTCACCACATGTGCTCATGTGTTACTTCATGCACTGATTACTCTGTCTGCAGGCTCAACAGACATGGTTTAGTTCACAGTAGGGCTGCGATTAATGGGTATTTTAGTTATAAATTAATCTACCAGTGACTTTCTTGATTAATAGTTTGGTCCATAAAAGTTCCCATGCTGACATCTCAAAATGCCTTATTTTGTCCAAAACCCAAAAATATTCAGATTACTACCATAGAAAAAAACTTCTCACATTTGGGAAGTTGGAACCAGAAAATTTATCCTTAAAAATGATTAGTATGACTGATGATCAAATTGGTTTCCTATTAATCAGTTCAGTAACTAATTAATTAGCAAATTGTTTCTGTTCTAGATCACAATATTCCACAGTTAACTCACAAATCTGTTTACATTCACAGGTTTTTATCTGTACTATTAATTTGTGCATAAAAGAAAAATTTCAGAATGTTGGGGTTGTCAGCCTTATAACTAATCTTGGGATTAGGCCAGCAGTGTGGAAATCCTCCTGAGATGCTGTTTCCTGTCCGCGTCCATCACTGCCTCGGCATAAATGAAGGATGTGGCAGAGCAACTAGTCAAAGTGCGCTATTGTGGGCAAGGGTCCCAGGTGGAACTTCCTCGGTGGTCTGTCATGTGAAATTAAAAAAAACTTACTAGATAGTACAACGGGTCCTGTTAAGTAGACATGGCTAATAGCTCCTTTGACATTAGGTCTGTAGATAACAAGTAGACCTCCTCATAGCTGCTCAGATGCCTCTATTCAGCTATGGTTTGGCCAATTAGCCTGGATAAAGAATGCTGAGAGATTTTGTGTGTGTGTTTTCCAGTGCTGACAGACTGACAGGTGTTGCTTGAAAGGACTTAGCTGAGATCTGTTAGTGCATCTGAGGTTCCCTAGCCCCCCGGCTGTCATTAAACTTAATTTATTCTGCAATTTTTGTTTCTTGATTAACACACAAATTAAAGATTTAACACCCTTGGGGGCCTAGAGAGAGTATTAAAAAGTCATAATCAAGACAGAAGGTCACTCGTGATTTTAACACTTTGTAATAAATCGGATGGTCAAAAATGAACTTTTTAGACAACCAAGTACAAGTTCTTTTCTCATATTTCTTGCGTGAACGCGCTAGCTGAGTCATTCAGTTGACTGTGATGGTAACTCTGTTCCATTAATGCCGTGTCTGTGTATGTGTGCACTTGACCCATCCTATTACTACTACCTAAGGTTGCCCTCTATGTAGTCTCTATGACTCTTGATGTTTGTCTGTGCCCTGCCATCACATTCAATCATGCAAACCCATCCAGACAACTGTCCACACACAAACACATACAATAAGGGTAAAACAAGTCAGTTAACTAATGGGTCAAATGGCAGACTGTCACATACAGTGGGAACAAACAAATGCATATATAAATACTGGAAATTCTCAAAAAGGTGCCCAAAGCTATTTGGCCAGATAAAACCCAGGTTAGAAAAAGGAGTTGTGATTGTAAATTGATGGTAAATTAAGTATATTTTTATTATTTTGACACATCATTTCTAAAACTGTCTCTGCCAGTTGCATGATGATTTTGTTATTCCAAGACTCATTATTATTCATTATTTTAAAGGCCTCATTTAGAAAGAAAAACAGGCCTGTCTCTCATAATAATCTGTTTTAAATAAAGGCTTCACTCTCCAGTGAAGCTCAGTAAAGGCCACTGTTTTTATGAATTTACAGCACATGAATTACTGGTCAACATGTGCAATATGACGACTGTGTATTTGGGTTTTGGGTTATTTGGTCTTCATAGAAGTATATCATTCATCTTGTCATTGCTGCTTTCATTCCTTTCCCCCTCTCTGTGCCTCTCCTGCAGTTTATTTGCTTTGCTTTCCAAAAAGCACAACAAGGTTTTGGAGCAGGCAACACAGAGTCTGCAAGGCAGACAGGGAGACAACACAGCCTTGCCCGACTATGTGAGTAACACACACACACGGACATAAATACTCTCTCTCTCTCTCTCTTTCTCTCTCTCTCTCTCTCTCTCTCTCTCTCTTAGTTTATTAGTAGTTGCCAAATTATGGGCTTTTGAAACTGTTTTGTAAATGTGAGATATATTCATTTGCACATGAAGTTTGACATTTATATTCTCAAGTTTAGCAATTAAAAAAATTTTGATTATTCTATAATTTTTTTCCAATTAGTGTGATATCATTAGTAACCATAGCTCAACAAATAGTTCAACATTTTGGGAAAACAGCTGGCTTATGTACTGGAAGTTATTGCACATCTGGCACATAATGTCTGGTAAAGTCATAAATTTTGCACTTTAGAAATGCTGGGAGGTGGGTATTGTTGCATGCTAACTATGGACAGTTTTATGCTGCAACTGATTCCCCTTGTTTTCAGTCTTTAAGTTAAGCTAAGCCAACCAGCTGCTCTCTGGTGCTTTTTATTTAGCCATTGGATATTACAGTGGTGTTAATCTTCTCATATAATTCTCAGCAGGAAGGCAAATAGTGTACATCCCAAAATGTCAAACTATCCTTTTTTTTGATCGGTCTGATCAGTGGTCAAAGTAACCCTAACTATTTTACCCAATGCATTGAAAAGCAAGCAATCATAATAGCATTTAAAGTAAAGGATGTAGCCAGCAAAAAACGTATTTTTCTTATTTCTATTGAATAGTTCGGTCAAATAATTGATCAGCAGCATTCTAATCCGTACATTGTCAGTTCATTAGCTCATGTATTCATCAGCTGTTGTTTTTGCATTGTTTTGTTGCAAGAATACACTTGTAAAAAAAACAAAAAAACACTCACTTCTGTTTGGTAGCTTGATGATGCTACCTTGGCTAAAATACTAGCAAGAAGACGTAAATAAACTTTCGGCAATCACTTCAAAACTGGACAGAAAACAGATGTTGACTGACTATGAGCAGCATATCTCTGTTCTGGAATTTGGAATGAACCAACTGCAGACCTTAGCGCCATTGGCAACTACTTTAGCCAACGACAGCGCCAAGCCTCTTTTTTGTTCTCTACTCTTCCCTCTGTCTCCTTCCTCCCACCTTCATTTTTCTTGTTTTTTTTTCCACCAGTCAGATCTTGGTTTACATAAAACAAGTGACACAGGGCCAAATGTATGATGAATAAGAACATATCATGTGTAAATAACAATGTTAGGTTCATATCTTGGAATGTCAAGGGGGCAAAATAGGTTACCAAGATAAATAAGATTATGTCCCGGCCTTAGGACCTGAGAGGAGACTTAGTTTTTCTGCAAGAGACACATCTCCACAATGGGGTGGACTTGCGCATTAAAAGGGGTGGGTTTAACTATTTATATCATTCAAAGTTTAGTGCAAGAGGCAGAGACTATGCAGTTTTAATTCGTAATAGCATGTAATTTGAACCAGAAAATATTACAACCGACCCTAACGGACCGTTTGTTGTCACGTCAAGCAAAACCATGCAATACCCAGGTTGTTTTGGCAAGCATCTATGCACCTAATTGGGGAGACGAGCAATTTATCTCTTGGCTTTTTACTTACATTCCCAATGTTGAGACTCAGACTCACCACATTATTATTGGTGGGAATTGTAATTTTTTTCAAGAAGCTGATTTGGAGAGATCCTCTACCAGACCATATTCCCTAACCAACTCAGCCCTAGTCATTAAGTGCCATCGCAGGGGAGTTGGGCTTGTCTGATCCATGGAGGTGTAAATTCCCAGACAAAAAATCTTTCTTGTGTTTATTTTATTTTTTTCCACATATCGACCACACATATTCTTGTATAGACTTCAGTAGATACAAAGTTTCCCAGGCACAGACCCACTTTCAGACAATGGAAATTTAATTCACTGTTTGTAATGGACAACTTCTTCACAAACTCCCTGAGATCAAATATCACACACCTGATATATATCATATCTAAAAGGCTATGTAATATCTAACACAACCTACCTAAGATAGATCCCAACAATGAGAACTGTCACAGAAGCTTAAGGAGATTGATGGTAGCTATGCCACTTGCCTAGATTCATCACTCTACAAAACACATTTATAGCTCCAAGCAGACTTCAACCTATTAGCTACGAACAAAAGCAGAACCACAGCTGCTTAAGTCAAGACAACGTGTTTTTGAAGCAGGAAACAAGGCCGGCAAGCTTCTGGCTTAGCAAGCCAGAGCTACCCCTGTGTCAAGGCCTATTCCTAATGTGAAAACCCCACTGGGTGTTGTTCTTACTGATCTGAAAATCCTTAATGAAACCTTTGCCAAATTTTACTCTGATTTATATACTTCTTGCAGTCAAGCCAGCATAGATAATATCGTAGATACAACTGGGTTCCCTAGAATTGGCAGTAACCTTGTAGAACATACGAGTGGGCCAATAACGGTCAAAGAGAATGAAGCAGAGATCAAAACGTTGCTAAGTGGCAGATAACGTGATCTGGGCGGATTCCCTGTAGAATTGTACAAGAAGTTTGCTCCGCTCATGACAACAGCTCTGGAAGAGCTTCAAATGGCCACCTCCCTCCAACACTGACAAATACTATAATCACTCTTCTCCTGAAATAAGATAAAGAGCCCTTATTGTGTAGCAGCTACAGATTTTTATCACTGCTAAATGTAGACTACTAGATCCTGTCAAAGATTCTAGCCCTCTGTCTCCAACATGTTTTACCACATACCATTTCATTAGACCAAACGGGTTTCATGTTGGGAAGGCAATCCTTCCAAAACACCAGAAGACTTTTAAATATACTTAACATACCAAGCTTCAGCACTCTGGAAGTGGTTGTGTTGTTGAATGCTGAGAAACTCTTCGACAGGGTGGAGTGGAAATACCTTTTTGAAATAATGGAAAGATTGGCCAAGGTCCTGATTACATCTCTTGCGTTAAGTTTTTATAATTATCCCCACTGACATCAGTGAAAACAAATAAAATCTTATCCCCCTTTCAGCTTTACCAAGGCTCACCGCAGGGGTGCCCAAAATCCCCCTTATTGTTGTTGTTGCCATTGACCTGCTAGCTATTTGACTGTGTTTCAAGAAAAAATTTGAAGGTGTTACTTGACTGGGAACAGAACAAATTGTTGTTGTATGCCGACGATCAACTTCTTTATGTATCAAACTCTCCTACATCCGTCCTGTTAGCTCTAAACATATTAAAACTGTTCAGCCAGCTATCAGGATATAACCTTTTGGAAAGAGTGAACTGCTTGCAGTTAATAGTCTAGCAGAGGAATTGCCATGTCACATATTAAAAACATTTCAAATGGGTGGGCAGGTTTTTAATGTTTGGGTATTTTTAATACAAAGTCCTTAGCAGATATCTTCAACATTTTCATTCCCTCACATAAAAAAGTAGACTTTGTTTCAAGTTTGCTTCAGCAGGGGCATAACTTCAGTTAATGATATCAAGGAAATCTTTATGTCCTTAGAGTCAACCAAATTTCAAAATTTCAAATTAGACACATTTTATTCAGATACAGTATTCCCACTTTCCAAATTGCCCTCCAAAATCATTAATTGACAGTCTTCTTACTACAGACCATGTCATCGCCTTTTGCACCCTGCTAGCCAGTTTAATACTCTTAACCTGGAAACACCCTTTGCCCCCCCAGCTTATGATTGGTGAATTGAGGAGGTTATCTCCTGGAGGCTCTTTAAAGAACTTCAAGAAAACATGGAGACTGTTTTTATCTCTCATAGACATTAGATATTTTGCCTGACAGGTCAGATGAGTTTTTATTATGATTATTTTATTTTCCCTCAGTGTGTGTTCTTTTTTTTTCCTGTTTTGTTTGTTAGCTGAGGTTGAGGCAGGGTAGGGTGTGGGGAGAGGAGGGTCTGCTGTAAGAGAGACAGTTCCACATTGTGCTGGTGGGACCAGTTATGTCAGCCAGTTTAGGATTAATTTTAGGATGTGGTTGATAATTTTGTGCTGGAGAGCATCAAATTTAATGCCTGTTGCTGCAGGCCCACTGTCAAGTGGCAGTCTGTCGCTCCATCTACACAAATCCTTTGTCTTTTTCTCATTACTTTCCCAGTCTGTATCCCCTACATTTAATGTGCATTGAAATAGTTTCCACTCGTAGTCCTATATTTGATGAAACAATTGAGTATTTATAAAACTGACTGTTAGAACCAGACATTTCTCAGAAACATCTTGATTAATCTGAGATTGAAATCTGAACAGTACCTCAACACTAAGTAAAATAAATGATGATGATGTCCCAATGCAGTCAGCTATATATGGATATTATTAACAGCCACACTCTATTGACTATTGACTACATAGAGTATATTTGTTTGTATTTGTGTTCAGGCACCTCTGCCCTCAGGTTTGTCTGTCTACATCTCTGTCTGGCTGTCTCATTAGATTTGCATGGTCCTGGATAAGTGTGTGTGTAAACATATTTGTGTGTGTGTGTGTATGTTTGGCGGTTGGAGATGTATTAGGAGGTCCCCATAGATGCCCTTAGGTATAGGGGAAACAAGAGTGTATTTGAGTGCTCCTTCAACCATGTAGCAATGGTCTGATGAGGCCCTACAAACAGATCTATGCACACACGTAGACACACTCATAAAATCATATAAAATGCAATTATCCAGCTTTGTTTTGATGCTTCCTATCTTCAGGGCTTATTTTAATGCTCTGTTTTATTTGCACACATGCATAAATGCACAGTATACATGACTGAAAATGGCAAAGAAAACGCACAGAGAGATTACTTTGCCATGATTAAGTCTTTGTTAAAGATATCGGTTCAGCCAGTTTGAAGTGCATTCAGAGTGCACTTAATAGTAGTGACAAATATAATAAGACGAATACATTTGAAAGAGATTCAATGTGTTGCTCAAGGGCAGAAGGCAGATTTCCAGTATGATTACTTCATGGGAATTTTACATCGAGGGTTTTTTTTCCTAGAATAGTGCCTGTCTGGGTCATAGACTTAAGACTGAGCTGGTCAGCGTTTTTGATACAGTTATCCTTGAGCTTAGACGATACTAACTCAAAGTGACATTGGTTCCCATGTCTAGAAACTTTCCCTTGTCTACTATCCACAGTTAGAAGTCAACTTTTAGCTTCATTGACATCTCATAATGAAAAGGAACATATTGTGTTGTTGGCCTTCTGAGCAAGTGTGCACATACACCCTCCTTTGATAGTAAAGGTCTGGTTTTTAGTCTGAGGTGTTTGATAAGAACTGACATATGATACTGCAGTAACTTTAACTAAAGACGTTTTTTGTCAGATATTGTCATGGGCGGTAATGCTGTGTGATCTCTGAATGTGTGTGACTATGAGATGAGGGCTAAAACTGTCTTTGCATTTAGACTAAATTTTAAGCAAATATCTGGCTCATTTATTTAGTCGATGAAAAATTAACAGCTAGTTAAATATTTAATGCAGCTGCAAACGTGAAAAGAAGTTTACAGAAGTTAATAGTTGCAAGCGTTATCTACAAGCTGAACATTAGCTGACGAGACATTTATTTCTACTCACCCTGTCACCAGTATTAATCTTAAACTGAAATTTACATAAAACCTCATGCATAACATTTCTTATCTGGCCAGTTATAATGACCTAACACACTGGCTGAGGGCTGTCATTGGTTTTTATAGAGGTGACATCTAAAAGAAGGACTGCTGTCTCATCATGCCAGCTCCTTTGTTTCCTCCACCTCTGGCCCTCCTTGCTTCCTCCAGCGGTAGTGAATGTGACTGTGCAATTGAAAACAGCCTGCTCTGGTGTTATTCATAAAATTCATCTTAACTTAGGAAGTGAGGACGTTTAATGAGCTATGGGGAGAGATAAAGAGGAGCAAAATTTGAGGAGAAAGGAGGAACAATAGAAAGAGGAGAAACAGGCAGGAGGAGAGGAGATGAGGGGGATTTGGAGAGAGGGTGGGTTTAAGTGTGTTTTTGTGGCGGGCATCTGGAAACAATGTAATTTGGCTGAGTCTGGCTCTGGAGAGAGAACTAATGTTTGTTTAATGTGGGATTGTCCTGGACATGTAATTGCTCTCTTTACAAGGGAGAGACTGAGAGGAGGAAATGAAAAAACGTTGTCGAATGCTCTAAGCTGTGTGTTAAATCTGGGTCCATTCTGCTTAATGTCTCCCTCTTTCTCTCCGTTGTCTGCCTCTTGGCCTCTCTCTCTGTCACACATATATAGACACACCCCCTATCCTTGAATGTGTTTGTGCTGCTGTATCTGGTTAGTGTCAGGGAAGAAAGAGTGAAGCGTTAGGGCCCCTTGAGCCCCCAGGGGACTGCCAGAGGCTCCCAGTCCAACCAGGGCAGCTCTCAGGGGGCCTCACAGTTGCTCTCTGCACCTTTGATTGCAGATGTTTTTTTTTTTTCCTTGCCCATTGAGATATGTGCAGTGACATGCAGTATGTGCCCGTACACACTAACAAACATAAAAAGAAGGAAGTTTGTGCAGTGTTGCATTGCTTTGCGTTGTGTGTCACTGTTTATGCTCCCAGCCAGTGGTAGTGGTAATGTTACTTCTCTGCCTCTTAGTCTGTTTACTGCTGCACATTTCTGGGAAGAGACTACAAGCGCACACACACAAACACACACAGAGCCAGGAGCATGTTGGACCACCCTGCCTATGTGTTTATGTGCGCTGGTTGAGTCACAATCTGTGATCTCTTTTTAATAGCCAGAGTAGACACATGCATTAACTTTGTAGCACCATTCCTCTTGTTTAGGGGAAAGGCAGGGCCTGAGGATGTATCAACAGATAATAAACATTATGCCTTCTGTTTATTATCTGGGCTTTCAGGAATTAACCATTTTGTTATTGGGCTACAAAATTGTTTTGCAGAATCCACAGTTTTCCATTAATGCTTCTACAGCTCTTTGATGACAAGAAATTATTTCTGAAGTCAATTACTGTACAGGCTCTGATTTATATCTAGGTAAACACAAAATGTCAATATAGAGGACTTATTTTTGGAGTTTTTAATTATGTGGCATTCACATGCCACACGTACTGAAATTGATTATTTTGTTAATTTGAAGTGAAATAATTATTTTTTTTACATTGTCAGCTGATGACTCATACATTCAAATAAATTCATGTAGTTTTCAAGGTCATGTAGAGCTAGACCAGTACATTGACCAGGTGAGTACATCAGCTCATATTACTTTATTACCTTATTGGCTGATGAGTAACAAGAATTTGCAGTAAAGTAATGCCAAACTTGGTTTGAGTTTATGTAGAAACATTCCATTAGAATAGTTTGACAACTGAGCGCACTGTTTTGCAACTGTAAAATGTCCTGCTCAGTACATATCTTGACCATAATTAAAAGAAAAAAACCTAAGGGATCCATATCAGTATTTTTTGTTTATGTTTTATATTTGTTTTTAAAAAACACTATTCACTATTTTCAGATCGAGATCAGTGTCTCCCCTCGTACATGATTTACCTGAAAGTAGGAACTGATTGAAGTATGAAGTATGAATTATCCTGTCACATTTCATATGGTCTTTTGATGTAGAGCCAGTCTCCCCACAGGATTGATGGACATTATTATAATGCTTTCCCTGAAGTAAGAGGTTACTTTGCACACAGAGCTTTTGTCATTTCATGTGAAAATTCTCAGAGGGGAGAGATGAAAAGAAAAATGAGGAAGCTTAAGGCACCTATACATTTTACCTTTAAAAATTTCATACTATTTCAAACCTTATCACCCATATATTTACCTAGAGTTGAAGATTTTGGCCCATTGTCCTCCATCAAGTAGTATGACATGAGGATTATTAACTAGGTTATCATACCACACGCTTCTTAAGTGATCTTGTTCAGGGATGTAGTGAGCAGCCATTTGGATGTGTATTTCACACACACGTTTAGTACATTTGAAATCAAAGATTTAATCAAATTATTATAATTTTTTTTTACATATCAGATATGCCTTGCTGTTTCTGCAGTGAGACAGACATCAGACATTAGCCTGGTGTGAAAATATGCAGTTTCCACATCCTTTGAATTGGAACAGACCATTGACACAGTGGGGGTGCCAAGGCAGGAGGTTCCAACTGGTTTTTGATCCATCCAACTGTAAAAACTATTTTGGCCAATCAAATAAGTGCAGGAACACATTTTTTTTTGGTAGATTATTTTTGAATCATGTTTCTACTGTTTACCTCGCCGTTACCACAAAGATAACTGCCTTTGGAACTTTTCCAGAGTAGCAAAATACTTCCTCATGCTGTGTAGGCTTTTGGTGTCTAGTAGACCTTCAAACTCAGTACCAAACTGGTCTTTCTGAATCATATTTCATCATCTCACTGGTACTCAAAGCAGCATGCCACTTTCAATTCAGGCCCTTACTTTTTCATCTTTTTTTTTTTTTTTTTTTTAAATACAGGGCTGTTTTTAGTCTGATCTACCACAAAGGTGTTAGTAACAAGCCTTTAGAAATGGGGTTTTAAACCATGGTTTTCATCTACACTAAATGAACCAAACTCAAGATTTAAAAGAAGTCTTTGGTGTTTTTATAAAAGTTAACTCTGAATAGAATGGTCTATAATGAGGTCGAGCTTTACAAATTATAACTAACCTCTTGGTCTTATGCCACTTTTTATGTTGGTCATTATGTCATCCTGTCAGTCTCAACATAAGTCTGTCTCCTTGCGTTTCATTTCTCATTAAGGCAGTATCCTACTAAGAGCAGAGAGCTGACTTACTCACTGACCCCCCATTTCTTGTCTCTCATCTCCCAATTTTTTTTCTTCACCTGCCTAGTGAAGATGGTATTAGGCCTAGTTGTTAGTTTGCTTGTTACACTGTCTCTCTATATATCTATCAGCCTCTTATCTTCTCTCTCCTCTCTGACTCTTTCCATGTTTATTCTCGGGCAGTAGGAGTGCCACCCCTGCAGGCAGCAGGTGCTCTGGGGTCCTAATGATTGTCTGCTTCCAACTGGTAATTAGGGCAGCCCTGCTGTGCCCTGGTCTTTTCCTGATTGAGGTACAGCTCACAGCAGATCAATTAGCACTGCCCACCTATCTGCCAGAGTGCTGTTGCAGCTGTTGGCGTCATCTTTTTTATCATTATCACTCACTGACATCACTGCTGTTTTGCCCCCCTAGCCTCCTGCTGTCAGTGCTAGCCAAGTCTCGGAGAAGTAGAGTGCTTATTTAAACTGATAATAAGGTGTTTGTCTGCAGATATGCTGGACTTCCCCTCTACACAGATGGTGATGCAGCAAATGCCCAAGACAGTCTTTCCTAAACAGATTCTAGTCTCAGACTGGCAGACTGTGTTGGTGCTGTTGTTCTGGGGGGCAAACACTGTCTTTAGCCTCATTGTGTGTGTGTGTGCAACAAAGGATGTTCTGTGCATGTGTGAAGATATGGGGTAACAAGAGGCTGACCTGGGCACAATGCTCTACAAAATGGTGTGATTATGACATGGCTGTGGTACCATAATGCAGGTCAGACAATGACCTATTTAAAAAACTCCCAAAAGACTAGGCAGGCTGCTGCTACTCAGCCAGTCTGACCCTTTCTCTGTCTTTCCACGTGGTGTTTTTTTTCTTCTCCTCATGCTTTTCCTTTTCTATCTTTCTTATTCAAACCTTCTCTCTTTTTTAAATTACTGCTTTCCTTTGGTTCTTAGTACATTTCACCAGAAACTACTCCTCAGTATTTCTCTCTCACTGTTTTTTTTTCTTTTGCCCGCGATGACATGTTTAGGTGTGGCTTTCGACTGTTTCTGTTTGTCACTCTGTGTGTCTGTCTGTGTTTATCTCCATGCCCTTGTCTTAATATGTCTGGTTTGTCTGCCCTGCAACAGCCTGCAGTGAGCAGCGGGGCCAGCCAGGGAATCACTAAGCTATTGCTTTAATGATGCCAGCTCCTACTTTACAGGGATTTACATGTCTGTGTCTCTAAACACCCTGTCCGCACACACATACACTTGCATAAAAAAATGCATGGGTATGATAGGACAGCTAGACACACATACACACAGATAGTATAGTACTGGCATTGTCCTTCCCAGTCACAGATTGCATCCTCAAAACTCTGTAATTTTCCTTGTCAGGCAAATAGCAAACATCAAACATACCTGCAGACATAATACATTTGTGCCCAGCATGCTGGAGAATTAGCAGCAAAATCATACAGATGGAAAAGCTTACAAACACACACAGGCGTATACACACACTCACAGCCTTCCTGCAGCGTTTGAGCAAAATGGTGAAACAAGTAAAATGGGACAGGATCATTGAGACTAATGATACAGCTCAAGTCTGAGGCCTATGCTTTCTTGGGTGGAGAGAGGACATTAAACAGCGGCATGAGTGGTTGTGACTAAATGACAATGCAGGAGGCTAGAAAATAGCACATGACTGGAGGAGAAGGAGCAGAAAAGCAGATAGAAAGGAAGGGAAGAATGAGAAAGGGGAGAAATATGAAAAGGAAAGGCACTAATGGTTTCATATGGTCATAAAAACACATGTCAGGTGTTTTCTGGATGTCTGGTGGATACATTTTTGGAGAAAACAAGTGTAAAGAACAGAGTGGGAAGTGGAAGAGGAGGAGGGGGAGGAGCCAAGATATTTAAATCCTGTCTGGGTTTCAAGTAGACCATGGACCTTTTAATCTCATCCACTTGACAAACATACACACAGAGCCAGGCAGATGTCTAGCTAGCCTATTTTCATGTGACCTGAATTCCCCAGTGTGGCATTTTTTTCCTGCCAGGCTAATCTCATTAAGCTGGGTGCAGAGCTAGAGAACAAACACACTAGGCATCCCTCACTCCTACTCTGCCTTACTCTCCTCCTTTTGTCTCCTCTTCATCGCGTTCACTTTCTCCATCAACTCGCCCCTACTCTCTTCTTCCATGCTTCCATTTTTGTTCCTGTCCTCCTTCCTCTATATCCTCTGCCTCCTCTTCCTCCCACTCAGTTGTCTCCCTTATCTGTCCCCACTTTCTGTCTAATTATGGCCTGCCACAGCAGAAGAGAATAGAGCAGGTCTATCTAGGCAGTGGAGTCGAGCCCAGAGAGCCACCTCTGCTTCTAGACACACAATCAATCCTCATTATAGCTGGCTCTCTTGTCTTCCTCTTGCCTCTTCACGTCTGCCTGTTAAAGCTCTGCACACCTTTATCTGCCAGCTTGTGGAAATCAGTTTAATGCATTATTGCATCTGTGTGGCAAGCCTAGTTCTTGGTCAACGCACAACAGAATACAGTTATTTACAGTCATCCTAATCTCCCTGCCTACTTTCAGGGGCTGATTTTGTGTGTTCACATGAAATGAGACTGTACAAGTGTTTATGTGTGGCTACAGCACAAAAAAAGCCACACAGCAAGCAAAGTTATTTATAAGATAAGCACTTGTTTCTGAAGCGGGGTACCCTGAAGATGGAATATCAGATGCTACCACATGCAGTTTTGTTACAGATGGTTCACCCAGATTGGAGGTGGAAACTCAGCTTGCTGTTGCAGTCTCACTAGGCTGCTGTTTTGAATCTGGTCTTAACTGGTATTAACAGATTCTTAGTCAAAACAGGTCATCACCAGAACAATCATATTTTGTCATTAAAATGAATCCTTAAGGTTAAGTCTGGCCAAAGAGAACATAAAGGCCTATATTGTTCTCTAAGAGACTTCTTGTTTGTTTGTTTTTTCCCCATGGTAACATGATTTTATGAATGGTCTTTATTTCACTTTCTAAGGTTTGAACTATATCTCACAGTGCAGAGGAAACACGCCTTTTTTATCATAAAGCTTTACTGATTTATACATCTACACATTAAAGATTAAACTGGCTTACTCAGCACCTTCTTTTAATGTATTTTACAGGACTTACAATACTTCCAGGGAATACACTTTCCTCATTTCAAGCCTGAAATGAAGCTGGATTTAACCCCAGAGGAATTTGCTGATGAGTAGTGTCTAAGGCGAGGCTTCCTGTAAAGCAAAGATAATGATTAAAGCTTCGGGACCAACTGGCTGAACTGGTCAATTAAGCATTTCAAGAGCGTATTTATTCCTCTCAGTCCTACAGTTCTTAGAATTATGTAGTTGTGCACTTATGATGTTTTGCTTCTTGTTAATTTCCAGTCATTTATTGGTATTCAGTCCCTGCTGCATCATGATCAGTAGTCAAAGTCAGAATTTTTTTTTTCTTTTTTTGTAGTAGCTGAAGAGTGGTCTGTCTGTATGTCAGCTGATGCCCTCACACTGGGAAGTTATGCAGAGTTGCCAGGAAGTCTTGTAGACTAAATCTCTTAATATATTTCACGTACGCACCCTTACAAATTCCATTTGACTTTCAGGGTGCAGGTATTGTGCATGCTGCTCACTGTCACACTGTCATGGTGTGCTGGGACACTTGAATGCACGCGCTTTCAAGTATCTAATGGTACACTTTACCAAATTATCTTGCAATCAGTTGGACAGGAAGGCAGTAAAATTGTGTCGCCGTTTGGAAAATGAACAAGAAAACACTGAAAACCAGGGCATTGAAGCCTCAAGTCCTTTTTACCGCCAGTGCTTGTTTTTGTTTAGATAAAGCATTGTTTTGTATTTTTAGATTGGTTTGGAAACTGACTGTGTCAGCTATAGATCTTATCTATAATACTGTCAGTGCATGATCGATTTAGCAAAACCCTGCCCACAGTTATCACACCACAGGAAATTGGACCATCATCTCTTGAGCTGTATTCACCAACCTACCTGTTTTTTTATCTCTTTAAATATTATTAATTTTCCCACCATCTCTCTGCAGTTTCCTTTCTGCACCACCACTAAACATTCCACGTTATCTCGTCATGGTGGTTGGCGTCTGTCTGTCTAGCTCTCTAGCTGTCTCGACACAATGGTGTAAACACAATAACTATAGTACGTTGCATGATAGAATATCTATTCTTACACTGCAGGTTCCCCGTGTAGAGCAGATGATCTGATTAATTTTTGGAATACCTTGCTTCGTAGATTTCCATATTAATAACAACAATGACTTCCTTGGAACTGCTTGGAACTCTTTAAAGTAGTGATACGGGCTGTAGGCTAGCTGTTTAGAAGCTACAACTGGTTGTAAAGAGGTGTTTTAGCTTCATATTTAACTTCCAGACATGAGAGTGGTATAAATCTTCTTCAAGAGGAAACATACTGTGACATGTCCTGATCTGTGGCTTACAAGGTCACCTGTCCCTGTACCTGTCCCTCACTAAGACCTTGGCTGACAACCTAGTAACATCGTTCAATCCTCCTTCCCTCCCTTCATCATTCTCTCTCCCCCTCCCATCTCTTCCACCTCTCTGTTACCCCCTGCTGATCAATCTATCAAGGAGGCAATCATTTAAAAACACCATTATAAGTGAAACCAGTGTAGTGGGAAACCAATTAACCTTTACATCCTCCCTCTCCCCCAGGCTCAGGACCTTAATGTGATTGAGGAGGTGATCCGCATGATGTTGGAAATCATCAACTCTTGCCTGTGCAACTCTCTACACCACAATCCCAACCTGGTATACGCGCTGCTCTACAAGAGGGAGCTCTTCGAGCAGTTCAGGATGCACCCATCCTTCCAGGACATCATGCAGAACCTGGACACGGTCAGTCTGCTTTTTTAGCGTTAGTTACCCAAATAACCCATATAATGAGCCGAGAGAAGCTTGGAGCTGGGAGAGCTTTACCTCGTGGTGTTGGCTGATTAGTGTTAATTATTCCATAGATCAAGGTTACACAGATTTTCCCTGAATGTCCTTGACATCTGCAGGGAAGGTTTCAGAAAGCCAGACAGCCCTGAAACACATGCGAACTGCATCATTAACATAGTGTGTAGTTGGACTGTACGCCATTCTGAAGTCTGTGAGCTTAAGTAGTATTGATTTAATTAATCAGTCCTCTTGTGTCAAGAGGCTCTGTGTCAAATATTCATTGAGAGTGTTTGGTGTATGGGGGAGGAAGGGACAGAGAAAGAGAAAGCACAGCTTTCGTTCATAGCTGTGTTAGTCAAGTACAGGAGGAGAGGAAACCTTAGTGTGTATGTGTGAGGGATGGGGGTTGCTGCATAGGCTGCCATGAGCTTTGCTGTTATCCATAAGTATGAGGGAAGCATGCTAGCTAGAATCCCTCAGTTAAGTCAGTCTCCCTAAGGCTATTCTCTGAAGCCGTCCCTGTGCTTGCAAATCCATGTGTGTGAGCATGAGATTCAAGATGAGGGGCTGCTTTTTTGCTCCTCTAAATGAACCCCATATGGGAGGCCTTCAGAGTTAATGAAGAGATTAGTATTAGATAGATGTAGATACACACGCACCCAGTCTAGGCTCTGGCGTGTTTGAATTCTCTAAAGCAACCACAGAGCATGAGCAGAGAAAACATTGCCAGTAGATGCATTTTTCACTGTTGGTTTGACAAAAAAGAGCATTAAAAAGAATCAGTAATACCTAGAGTGTTTAATGATCAAATATCAAACATTTCTTCAGGCAGTGGAAATGCAAAATACAGTTTCCTTGATCTCTTGTTTGGCTTAAACCCAGAAGGCATCTGGTAATTTCAGCTCCTGTGAAGTGGGAAGAAATATGTTCAAACCCTATGGTGAATTTGTAATCCGAAATACTGTATGTATGTCTTTACCAAGCATGTAGCCCGCAGGCATATTAACCGAGCCTATGTTCATAGCATTTTGAGTTTGTGCAGCATGTTTCCCCTCTCTAAAACCAGAATTCATGCAGTTTTATGACCATTTCCTCAACTTATATCTACTTATTTACTAATATTCTCAGTGAGTATTGTGATATAACTGGCAGAACTGACTATACGTAGCTCTGTATTGTTGCATGATTCAGGTACATTTTCAGCAGCAACGTGCTGCAGCTTGAAAACATGACAACCAACGGATGCATCTTGTTGGCTGTTGATGCAAGTAGTAAAAATAAAATGGATCAAAACCAGGTAGCTTCATGGATTTACCAGTGATGTAGCTGGTTCTTTATGCTGCTAACAAGGTGGAACATTAACATCTGTGTTATTAGTTTCAGAAGGTCCTCTATATGTAGCACGAAGCCACTTTGTCCCAACATAGATCTTCATGTTGCACCCAGTGTCATCATATAGGGTGTGGCTGCTGCAATATCAGTGTGACAGCTCCAAACAGTGGGATTAGATGAGTCAAAGATCTTCATGACAGAAGTGGGATTTGATGTTAAACCTCAGAGAGATCAAGATGACATGAGATCCTGTGTATTTAGAAACAGGAACAGAGTTTAATGGTGAAAGATTTAGACAAGAGCTCGACTAATACTGAATTTTTAAGACAAATACATGTTATTATACATTAGATATATACTGCTGATATTCTTTTTTTGTTTTGTTTTGTTTTCTTGTTCCCCGCAAATTCTTTTTCAATTTTTTACTTGTGCCAACATACATGCTAATACAGATGTATCTGCAATAATCCAATAAAGGTTGATTACATTGAACAAAAACATGTACGGCAAGTATGATTATTTCTTGACCTGGCAGCAGTGACTTCCTAAAGTCTTCAGTTTGTAATTGACGTTAATTAGAAGTGCTTTTGTTGCCCTTGGACAGAACCATACTAGAGGTTTCCCCCAGTTTCTTTCTTCATGCTAAACTAAGCTAATTAGCAGCTGGCTGTAGTGCACAGAAAGCAAGTAAGAGTATCATATACCCAAAATGAAGTATTCCTTGAACTCAGAATGATAACACAAGCAAATTCCGTAATTGCTCTTTGTGCTTTATCCAGTTTAAACACATTGTACCATATTTATTTTTGGCAAATTCGGGTTCTGTGTTATGATTTGATGTTTCCTCTTGTGCAACCTTCAGGTGATTGGCTTCTTCAGTCAGCGTCTGGAGCAGGCTGGAAGTGACCTGTCAGTTGAGAGGGTTCAGGAGGTCATCATGAAAGGAGCCCAAGCTCTGCCCAAAGACAGACTGAAGGTAAATCTCACACACATACACACACACACACACACACACACACACACACACACACACACAGTGTGTTCAGCAGGAGAGCAGATGGGACGGCAGAGCACAGAGACGAGGAATATTGAAAGATAGCTGGCTGAGGAAAATGGAAGTGGGACATATTGGATGTGAAGATTCATGTGTAGAATCAATGTGTTGTTAAAGGCTGCGAGGTACAGTGGATTGGTGCTGTGGAGGTGAGGAAAAGCAAATTAGTTTGTCTGGACAGGTGAGAAAACGGGAGAGATATGGTATAGGGGATATGGACTGAGACTAGGGAAAGATGGAAAGAGCTACTGGGACATTAGACAAAAGGCCATAGCCCAATTCTCATTAGCATTAATGCCCATCTTCATTTCATCTCTGCTGGTCTGCTACATGCGAACATGTAATGACATTTCAAGGAGATGGGATGGGGGGCTATGGGGCACTTTGTCATGGGCACATAAGATCTGGAGGAGGGGGTGAGGGGACATAAATCTGCCACTGCGCCTCGTTACCCAACATTCCCAACACTCCTGGCGGGTTTGCAAACCCCCGCCCCTCCCTGTGCTCCTCCATTAATCAGTGAGGAAATATGTAACCAGCGGTCTCCCCACTCCACTCCTCACCAGCACAGAAGCTCTTAATTGCATGTTTCATCATGTGTTTCATGCTCTATACTTGGCGGCTGGCTGCAAGGCATTTGTCTCACTAGCCAATGTGGAAGAGGGATGGTGCGTGGCTGCGAGTCCATGTGCTCGCTCTGTCTCGTTCCCAGTCAGCTTCTCTGAGCGGTAATGTAGCGATCGACCATTGACCTGTAGAATTACACATGGAGCCATGTGGATAACCCTGCCATGTCCTTCAGCAAGGTTGCCGTACCTGTAGAACACACTCATGCACTCAGCTGTGGCTGGAATATGTGCATATGTGTTATGAGTGTCTGTCATCCTCTCCATCTGTGTGTGTTTGGAGATGACCATTTGAATTTGTGTGCACTGGAGTGCTTAGATGTGTAACTGTGTGTGCAGCCATGTGTGCCAGTCTTTGTTTCTGTGGAAACGTGTTGTTGAGTCTCACATTGACTCTCCACCATCTGAGTGCTTTCCAGGTCCACAGGGTAACGTGAAGCGAAGAGGATATCTGGGCAATGTGTCCTCGGGGAGAAGTCCCCGCTGCTTGATGGTACCATCGCTCAAACAAACAGCTAGCCCTCCACCTCTCGCTTCCCTTCATCTTATGAGCTCATTCTGCTATTCACCGTCCAACGCAAAAATCCATAGGTTGGATTAATGTTGTGTGGACTCATCGATAAGTTGTTAATTACTCAGTAAAAGCTCTTAGTATTGGTGTCTCAATCAACTGTGCCTGCATGGTGAGGGCTGACAAGAAAGAGATGTACGGATATTTGTTCCTCTCTAAAAAATCAAACACAAGCCAAGTCCAAGCATGTTATTCAACCTTTTTCCCTAACCACTACCTGAAGTTATTGGTAATGAATTTTCTCATATAAACTGCATTTTTATATTCATCTGTCTTGGTGTGGACACAGCTTAAATTTGCTGTCGTGAAATCCGTTTGTTGGGAGGATAGGAGGAGCTGACAGTTGTAAAGTAAATCATTTTGTTTGTATTTTACTGACAAACTAGAGCCATGTTGTTTTAGGTGAGGGGAACATTGTAGACACAAGACTACATTGTTGACTGTTTACTTTAAGGACTTAAAAGCATTTACACAAAGACGTAGACATGTAAATTAGGCCCCAACTGAAAGAAAGGGTTAAAAGAAGGTGGTAAATACCCCAGGGACGACCCTCAGTGCCTCGTCACTCAACCGTCTCTCTCTCATTCTTTGTGTATGTATGTGTGTTGTTTCAGGGTGTGTGAGGCTGAGAGGCTCTCATGGGCAGTGCCTGTGGAATGTGTTGTTTAGCCTGACCAGCTGAAATCTGCCTTATTGAGCAGCGATAGCCTACAGACTCTCTGGCTCCTCAGGATGGGACGGAGGGGGGTGATTGGGTGGGGTGGGGGCTTACCAGCTGTTACTCAGTACCTGGGTCTTTGTAAGTCTGATGGCTGGTCCGTACAACTTTCCCACACATTGACACAGTGCATAAGCATTTCCTTTCTTTGAAGCCTCTCTCAGATGAATGAGGTCACTTTTGAGATTGTGTCTTGTGAAATACAACCTGTCTTAAAACTGATCTGTGGTCCTGGATTCAACAAAGATATTACAACAACTCAAATTCAGGGTCAACAAGGGTTGTGCGATCACAACCCCATCAATCTTTAATGCTTCAATACAATTTCACAATGTTGAGCTGTTGTTTTAACATAAATTTATGAAATAAAAAAAAAATCCACGGAGATTAGGGCTGCAACTCTTTTTATTCAAAACATATTCATTGTTTTGGCCATAAAATATCTACAACCACAATAGCAGCCCTGTAATTCCGAAGTGTAGGGACATTAATGCTTTGAGCTAAATACAGCTCAGGCTAATGTGAATGTCACTGATTTGCAGGTATATTGTGTAAAAACCAAAGTACTAATTTATCCTGAGGGGGGCATGAATGTGTGTACAAGATTTTGTGGCAATCCATCATAAGATGTAGAGATATTTCATTAGATAAGTAAAAACTCTGACCTCATGCTGGCACTAAAGGAAAGGTCAGGGGGTCACCAAAGTCATTAGTATCGAGCTGCTGGCAACCACAAATATCTGTATAAAATTTGATGGCGATTCATCCAGTAGTTGTTGAGATATTTCTGTCTGGACCAAAGTGGTGGACCAACTGACCGCCTGACAGATGCAGCTGGCTTGGTTCAAAACCCTGACCTGGCCTGAAATTACCAATAGTCATTATTAAATTGAATGATTATTGCAAGCCCTTCGTTTACAATGATACAATATTAAATTACATTATTTGTACAGAATGACCCCAAGTTTTATCAAAGATTAATTTCTTGCACTTTGTAATATAATATAACTTTTGAATGCTTGTGTGTGTACCTGCATGTAAGTGTGACTGAGTGTGTGTGTGTGTGTGTGTGTGTGTGTGTGTGTGTGTGTGTGTGTGTGTGTGTGTGTGTGTGTGTGTGTG
>JBBMJY010000008.1:13375049-13386346 GCA_037833715.1 Toxotes lorentzi | reverse complement strand
TGTGTGTGTGTGTGTGTGTGTGTGTGTGTGTGTGTGTGTGTGTGTGTGTGTGTGTGTGTGTGTGTGTGTGTGGGGTGAGTTCATATTTGCTCCCTCGCCGCATTCTTCTCTGTCTGGCTGAGCTCTGACAGCACAGCAGCGTGCAGAGGAGGGAGAGAAGGGAGAGGAGGGAAGGGAACACAGAGTCCTGAGTGAAGATATGAGGCCAGCCAGTCAGTCTGTGTTCAGGGGCGAGGGCCTGACCCGCCAGGACCCATAACTAACTGATATGAGCCCGGGCCAATTGGGCCCAAACGGCTGCCAGACTGAGAACAAAACAGAGGAGGGGAGGAGGCAATAGAGAGCCAGAGGAAAGAGAGGAAGCCACAGTATGGACAGACTGAGGGACAGAGATAAAATTAGGGCATTGGATGCTCTGATTTTTTTCCCAGAAAGCACTGGAGCCTGGAAGCGACATTAATACCGAGAAGCGCATTATACACTGATCAGCACCAACATACATACATATATACATGTACACGGTTCAGCCACAACATTAAGCCCGGTAACTCGTTTTAATGTTGTGACTGATCAGTGTATGTAGTGATATCTAAGACTTCCCAAAGCACCAAATCCCCTGGTGGCTCTTGTCCAATATAAAGAAAGGAGGGAAGATGGAGGCCATTGTGATTCAGGGATCATTTTTCTTTTTTCTCATTTTCTGTTTTTCAGTTTCTTGTGAAAGTGGTCGAATGTGCTCAGGGGACTTTATATTCCTGCTGTTCAGGTTCATAATTTCTTCTCCAGCAGGCACTTGTCTTGAGAAACACTCGTTTGGACAAAGGATAGTTGTTTTAGCGCCACAAGATGCATTGTTTTCACTTTCCAGTATCTTGGCAAACTGAGAGATTATTTACGGATTTGACACCACAGTAGTGTTCCCATATTTCCCAACCTTAATAACACAGGATTTTCTTTGCACCATCAGGCCTGTTTTAGGAACATTTTGTTTTACTGTTGGCAGCTTCATTAAACAAAAATATAATACAAAAATACAACTGAGAAGTAACTGTATGAAGAGCCCATATTTTTTATTTAATTTAATTTTGATCATAGTTGTGTATTACATTGGCGTCGGGCTGCAGCTTGTGATAGTTTATTTTTTAATCTCATTCATTGTTGTTTTACATATTTTAGTTGGAAATAATGCATTTTGTTTCTTTGTCTCCTAACAATAGTGTTTCCATGATACAATAAACCAGAAAGACCTGAGAGAGGAACATACTTGATCTTAAGGGAAAATGTTGAATAATGCAGGGGTTGAAAGGAATTCTGTGCAGTTATTGTTGATGTTAGGCCAATCATACCTGCATTTACAAAGGCACAAAGCATTCAAATATATCCGGCCGTGGCTGAGAAAAGACTGTTTGTGTGCTTAAAGCTGAGCTCTGATTTGTTTCACCTGTTCCTGTGAACTGGGAGTGCTGTGTTCAGAGGTCATGGTGAAGTGCTCTTCATATTCACTGCCCAGTCATGGTTTCAAAGAGCATATAAACTGCAGTATTGTTCTTTTAATGCCCTGCCACTGTGGAAACCTGTTATGTGCAACATTATATTGCCACAGTGGCTTATATCTGTCAATAGGCATGTTTCTTATGAAAACAATAACTTAAGAACAGTACATGACAGACACAGCTTACACCACCACCTACAGATGATTAGTTTTTGGAGCACAGATACATATATTTGCACATTAACGAGGGAGAAATTCGATTCCTTAATGCTTTAAGATGGTAATATTAATACCACACGTGTTGTTTCAAAGTGTGTTGACATTGCAGCATTTGCTGATTAATGCTTTAATTATCTCAATTACCTAATTAGCATAACTGGTTATGTTTCATATATCATGGTGATTATTGCAGGACATTAATCAGCTCAACTGCCTTCGGTTTTGTTTGTGCTAGTAAATCAGTTTCCATCGTAGAATGAAAGAAATGGAACACTATGCTAAATTATATGACATCCTCTATGCTAACAAGTAAAAGTGAGCCTGGCTTGAGTACCCGTCACCATCAGTGTCATATGTACATTTGATGAGTTAGTAAGCTTGTCCACGAGACAGTCAACTACACACAAATACCAGCCAGATAATACAGCTCCTGTATTGTGTCTAGCTGTCACAATGGCGGTGGTGTGTGTATGGTCTAGCCTCAGTAGCCTGGCATATGGCCTGTGACCCCATAGCCCCTCTGTCTGTGTCATTATGATACTGATAGTGTGGCTGTGAATAGAGCCAGCCATGACTCAATAGACCGGACTGGGACCATCACATAAAGGCCCTCAGCGTCTGTCTTTCACCGCAGACTGATTACTGGCTGCATGTGTGCATATACATGCATGTGTAGACAGGAGGATATAATGAGGTACCGTTTTATTATTGATGCTCTTCTTTTGCTGCCTACCTGCTGTTAGGTGGGCTGGCAGAAGCTTGGTTTGGTCTTGTTGGTGGGCTTGTGTTTGCTTCTACGAGCTTTGGAAAAAGACCTGGAACATCCACAATTTCTGTTGGAGATTGTGTCGAATGGAGCTGTAACAGTTAGATTAGTCAATTAGTCGACCGCAAGAAAATTAATTGGCAGTGATTCAGATATTCATGAATTGTTTTAGTCACTTGTCAAAAATGATCGAAAACATTGTCTGAGTCTGACGTCTCAAAATGTGAGGATTTCTTTCTTTTCTCTGTTTTATATCACTGTAAATTGAAAATCTGTGGTTTTGGGTTGTTACCAGACAAGTAACTTAACAGTCTGAAATTATTAGACATTTTTCACTATTTAAACATTTATCAACAAATGTTTCAGCTTTAAAATTTGTATATATATAATTAAGATGCACAAGATAGTACAGTCCATCCCCACAGTATAACATTTGTCCTCTTTTTTTTTTTCCTGTGTATGTTTCAACAAACTCGATAACTGATAACGTGAGTCTAGTGATTATTACCAAGTAATCAGGTTACTCTGGGCTTCGATATCCAGTCGCCTGCTGGGTTTAGGAGGTCACATTAGCACATTAGCCAGCCCTTTGAAAGGTCAGTGGTAGGACCACTGAGTGATACCTGTCCTGCAGGCAGCTGTAACCAAATTTACCTCACAGACAGATGGAATTACATCTGCCAGAAAACTACTGTACCTAGTGAAGAGTGGTTACTGAGAGGCCCGAGCAAGTTAACCTACCTGTATATCAGCATCTCCATCCATCTGAGAGAGACATCACTCCTCTGTTCACAACACTTTATAAATACCAAATGTGGCTGGAGGTGGTGGTTTCTTGATGGTGTTTGGCGCCATAGGACATTTTAGGACCAACAGTAGCACTTTGTGAAACAACACCGCCCTCTCATTAAATTCAGTGCCTTTTTCCACAGCTCCATGCAACGTCATCAGGCATTACACTGTGTTACCCGATCAAATATGTGCAAGAACGTGAATGGGCTCACTTCACCATTTTCCCCAGTGATTGTTGCAGCACATGATAAAATAAGTTGTAAAGACCCGTCTCACTGTATTACAAAATGCTGTGAACTGTTTAGTCATCTGAAAGCCTTCAGACTCATGGAAGGACAGTATCTGAGGCAACAGCTAATCCAGCTCCGTCTCCCTTCCCTTTTACCTTTCATGTAGACATTTGTGGCTAAAATTCACTGTCATCCATCACAGCTTTTAACTTAAGTTTTAAAAACTGCACCCCACTAAATTTCAGGGTGGGTCATGATTGGCTGTTTGTATCACTGAAATGCAACACAGAAGGAAAAGTGTTGTAGCTTACTGGGACACTAGAACAGAAAAGAGCCATTATTAATAACACTCATGCTTTTCCTACTATGACAAACCAAAATGTTTGCTGTGAAGAAGGTCAATGTTTCATCAACAGACATAGTAAATAGGATTAAAACTGGGATAGCGTCATCTGTGAATTGCCTGAATCTGGGAAATTCACAGATGATGCAGTTCTGAATCTTCCACCGTTTTTCTTAACAGTTTTCTCTCCTTCTCTTTTTTTGTGTGAACAGAAGTTCCCGGAGCTCAAGTTTAAGTATGTGGAGGAGGACCAGCCGGAGGATTTCTTCATCCCCTACGTCTGGTCCCTGGTCTTTAACTCTGGCGTCGGCCTCCACTGGAGCCCTCATGGCATCGAGCTGTTCAGCATGGACTCTGGCTGAAACACCTGCTGCAGCAGAATATGTGTGTCTCCATCTCTGTTTAGTATAGGAAAAAAAAAAAGAAAAAAGACTGACGGGGTGTGCGTGTGTGTGTGTGCGCGTTTGGGTGGGTGTGTGCGCGCGCATTACCCTTTATAAGTGTGTGCACGCTGCTTTGAAAGTGCCTCGACCTTGTACAGAATGGTGTTTCTTTTTATGCAGTACCATCTCTTTTTTCCCCTCATATCCTAATAATTCCTCTGCTTCTACACACTGTGAAGCTTCACCTGTAATGGTTAACAGTTCACACAGTAGCTCTCACTCATGTACACTCAGTCCTGTAGTGAATACCTATTTAACATATGTGCAGTTTCTCCTGGTTCCACAGCACATGCCGCATTACATCTCTTCTGTATAACCTTCTATTGTTGTGAGGAGCTCAGGACACTGGCGATGGATAATCCCACATTTTTTTCTTGCTTTCAGAGAAAAGGTCAATTAAAGCATATGCAGCTAAGTGCTACACTGCTCTGGTGAACGTTCATTTACTGCTGCACTGAATGCTAAGAATTAGTACCGATCTAATATTCAAGAGAGGCCATGTGTCTTGGAAGACACAGCACACATTTAATTAAATATCCTCTATAATACAGAATTTTAGGTATGATTAGTTAGTAAATTAAGTTACAGGTCAGAGAAAAAGAACTGATCTCCAACAGAAAGTCCTCTGTTGTGTTGTTGTAATATGCAGGGTTTTCAGATTTGAGCTGTTGTTTGGTTGGCCCTTCCAATACCCCACATAGAATTACAGTTTAATTAATGCTTAATTTCAGTCCCTGGTTAATATTAGCAGTCCACATCACTCTGATTCATGTAATTTTATTGTTGCTTCCAGCCCGTTTATCTGACTTTATCCTTTATTTGTCGTTTCCATTTTTCTCCTGATGGTAACCTAAGGCAAGTGCTTAAACTGCGGCAAGTCATTAACACCCCCCCCCCCCCCTGTCCTATTGTGCATAATTACAGTTATCTCTTTAATTTGTCACTTTATTTGCATGTTTAACTAGAGACTTTGTATTAAATTATTTATTTTCATGTATATTGTTTTTTTTTATATATATTCAGCCCCCCCTCAAAAGGTAAATTGTAGTAGTACTGAAATGACTACTACTAATGAAAGAAAAACAGTGGTACTATACTTTGATTTTTCCCAGGTGGGAAACTGGCTTTATATTATTACATATAATATGACAACAGCTGTCATTTTGTGGCAAATATCACTTTGAAAATAGGAGTTTAAATAAAAATATTAAATCAAAGCAACTAAAGTGTCCCATGGTTATTATGCAAAGTCAAAAACTGCAGTGTTCAGGGAGAATGTAGACTTAAAATTTGTATGTTGGAGTGTAAAAGTAGTATATCAGATTATACAAATTGTTGCATTAACACGTGGATGTCAGGCACAAAACACAGGAGCAGTCAGTGAAGGCAAACTTTAATATTACACTAAATGTGAGATGCCATCACTGATTTGATCAAATATATTGATGTGTCTGCATCTTAAGGTAGCTTGTTTTATTTGAAATGATATTTGTCTTCTGCCAATTCACCACTGTCTACCTCTCCTTGATACCACACTCATGTCTGTACGGTAAATATGAAGCTGCAGCTAGGAGACAGTTAGCTTAGCTTAGTTTGACAACAGGGTAAAAACAGCTAGCCTGGCTCTTTTCTGTTAATTTTAATTATTTAGGTTCATTGGGAATTATATTTTTTTTCTGAGACAGATCTGTTACTTTATAGTGTCGGTGAAAATTGTTTTCTTTTTTACTACATCAGTGCTTTCAAAAGCGCATTTGTACCTCTGCAAACACAACAGAAAAATCAGCCCAGAAACCCAGCTGTCACACACTGTTTATATCTTCATCACACGATAATAATAAACTTTAGCACTGAATGTGTCTCCCATGTCTTATTGTTGCCTGTTGTGGTCATAGCTGCAGAGGCAGCAGAAACAGAAGCATGAAACCACTAAGGGGGGAAAAGTTTACAGCACAATGGCACCCACTGTGTCGCTGGAGCTCCCACTTCCCGCGAGAATTTCATGCCTTTCGTCTCTATTGTATTGATTTTCATGCCTGAAATTCTCTTATTCTCAAAGACAATATAATGGATGCAATTCGATGTAAAGAATGGCCCATTTTCAACACGGGGTCACTGGTAGGTTACAGTGAGACTGCACGCTCGAGGAGACTGAAGCGCCCTGTCTCTCTGCACCGACTCTCACCTGCTTCCAGCTCTATTATTGCAGTGCCAGATGGTTGAGCAGAGGTTTTCACAAAGTGACATGGCCCTCCTTGTTCCTTCATGGCATGGGGTCACCTTACCATGGGCTCCCGTTTCAGGTGACAGCAGGAAGATGGATGGAGCAGGTGATTCTGAGATGGGTAATTCATTTTTTTAGAGGCTGGTACGTTTTCCTCAAGGTCTACGTCAGATTACATTGCAGTGTAGCTCCAGAGGCAGAGGTCACACCCAGATCAGGGTGCTGGAGACCAGTTTGCTGAAGTGGCTCTGAACTAAGTACTGGTTGCCCCTAGTGACACCAAACTCATTAATATGACAGATTACCATGGTAATGATGGAAGGTCGTTAGGCTCAGTGGTTTTAAGATTAGGTCACAGCAAGGGGGAAGCTCGCTCACAGCATGAAAACAGCACTGAGAGTTAGATAGAAATATAAAAATAAACAGACGGACACAAAACAGATAAGTCTCACTGTCATTCCTTCCAACAAATCTCCAGTGGAATCTAAAAACAGTGTTTCAACAGGCTGAACCGTCAATGGAAAAATAAAGCCACATTTCATAATGACAGATATAAAAGTAGAGACAGACAGACTGTATCGTGATCTTGATGTCTGCAAGATATCAGCCTATCAACCTATGTTTGGCAGTCATGGGTCACAGGAAGGAAACAATCTCCGCCCAACTCACCTTAGGAATTATTTTGCACTTGGCTCCGATTTTTTCAAGGTCATCGGCCATTGACCTTTTTACATGGAATTACTTGACGCATCACAAGATAGAAGCTATCTAAGACAAGAAATAAAGAAACAGAGAAAATGAGAGATCTAATGGCAAAATCGATCTGTGGGTTGATTGGTCCAGACTGAAACGTTTCATCAGCTGCTAGATTGATTTAATTTTGACATTCATGGTCCCCATGTGATAAACCCTGACCAGTTTGGTGACTTTTTCTCCATTGCCACCAGCAGGATAAAATACCAACATGCTAAGATATTGAATATGGTAAAAACACCTGCTGAAAATAATTTCTACCTAAACATAAGCATATTAAAACTGTTACTGTGAGCATGTCAGCATTTTGCTTATAGCAGCAGTGCTGTACTGTACTGTGAAGTACCACTTCATAGAGTCTGTATCACTCTGTGTGTTGTTCAACATAGCTGTTGTTCAACTTAACTGAAATTGCTTCAGGAGAGGAAATCTCCTGAAAAGGATCCATCCTCTGGAGACAATGAATGTGCTCATTACATTTCATGGTCCAGTACATTGTGATGCTTTTTGTTTACAAGTACATGTTTTGGCATCATGGTGAGGCCAAGGAGATGTTCAAGAAGTCACCAAAAACACTGGTACCATTCTCATGGGATCCTGGACTTCTGGACCATCAAGTGTTGGATGGACAAAGACACTGTCTGACATTGCTTTCACCATTTAGCCTCAGCTCTCTTGTATGTAGACCAATTACACATATGCAAATCTTCAAAATTGTTTCACTCTAATGGCCTATAAAGGAAACTGGGTCACTGAGTCCTCCAGCTACTTCAGTAAAATGTCAGAAATTGAATCCCTGAACAAAACCAGACTAAAGCAGTGTCAATGTAAAATGACCTTCTCTGTACAGTGTCCTCCACTGGGGAAAGACACTTAAACTTTTCTCGAAGAACGGCTTTTAGACATGAATCACACACACTGAAAAGCTGTTTGAACAAATCTCCTTATATTACAGAAAACCCCAGACTCAAAACATGGTTTAAAGAAGTTCCTCCAGAGAGAAAGACATGTATTCAAATCTTCCTCAGTTTTGGTACATTCATTGTCTCAACCAGCCAGTTCACAGCACTTTATTAGCTTCTGATGGTTGGCTGCATATTAATTTTTATAACATATATGTAAATATATGATGGGGATGTGTGGGGGTGTGAAAAAAACTGACTGATGCATCACACTGCATCAGTTTGAGTTGGATCCATTTGAAAAGTTTGGATAGATTGAAAGTAATTAATATTGCATTAAGGTGTTTCTTTTTATTGATTGACCACTGTCTGCAGGCTGAGATATGTTTCTGTTCCAGTTTCCATCTCTCACATAACAGTACTACATAATGAGTTTTTGCTGGTTGATGCTGAACTTTTGAACTGGTCCCTGTTAGGTTTACATGTTTCCTTTTATTGATTTGTGCAGTTATTTATTAGTTATTTATTAGTTATACATCTCTGAGGTATACATCTCTAAAGCTACATTTTTTTTTCAAAAGTACATTTTTGAAGCAGCCTATCAAAATTAATAAATTATAATGAATTGACAGAAAGATGCTGAACTGGTGAAAGAATCAAGAAATAATGAAAAATTGCTGTTGGATTAAACTCATTTCTCAAAAAGGAAACAAACACATCTGCTGGTGAGATACGCTGTGTTTACTTCTAGTTTTACTTTGTGCTAAAATAAATAAATTAATAAAAACATTGAAATATTTATGAGTGGCTTTATAAATGAAAGGGTAACAGCCGCAGAAGTAGAGAAGAGTCATAAAGTCATGAATAAAAGTTATTCTGGAATATCACTGAAACATCTGTCTGCAGTTTGCAACATTAGGGTGAAGAAACGAAAACTGAGTACATTTACGAAGCACAAACACTTTTCTTACATTATTGATCATCTCATAACCTCTCAAATCTGTTTTTGCAACCTTTCGGGAAGGCATGGCCTTTAAGGACACTGACCTTTGCATTCTTTCATTTGATTTTATGTGACAGTATGTTGCTTATTTGCAGTATGTTGCCTCATGATTATAGACTTGTTGGAAGGTAAGGGCACATCTTCCTTGTAATATGTGGATACTGTATTTACAGATAACACGATTATCCTTGTTGGAACATGGATTTATCACTCAGTTTGTCCATATTGTGTATTTCCTGGAATCATGTAACCATAGAGTAAGATTATGACTGTATATGTTTTTAAGTCTGTCAGATCTTAACAAACACTTTGAAACAGGAGCTGCTGGCATGTAGACTTATTTGTCTGTATGTTTGGGGTTCATCCAGCACTTGCTCAGAATTGCTTTTTGATCATGTGTTTTGCTCTTTTGATCAGAAATTAATAACTGGTATTAGCTGCTACATTTTAAATTTTACATGCCACAAAATCACTGAGATCTTGTGAGATGTGGTTTCATGTGCGTTCGGTTTCTATAGTGTGGGGATATTATTATATATTTCATTTTCATTGGAAATTTTACAGTTTTTTTAGGTGTAACAATTAGTTGAATGATCAAGAAGTGAATGGACAGAAAAGAAACTGGCAAATACACTGATAATTGATTGATTAATTGTTTAAGTCATTTTTCAAACAAAAATACCAAATATTGCCTGATTCCAGTTTCTCTTTTGGGTGTATTTGTTGCTTTTATCATCTAATGTGATTGTAAACCGAATATCTTAGACTTCTGAGCTTTGATTGGGAAAACAACTGTTCTTTAGAATATTGTGAGCTTATCTGTTCCCCTGAAGGTTTCACTTCAGGTAAACTCATGTGATGAGCTTTCAGGCCTTTATGGGCTTCATCTCTAGCTGTCAGTGGTAGCTCATTACTCTGAGGTCAGATTAAATTATTCACATTTTCACTTGCAGGGGAAACTATACATTGAGAGAATTCCTGACTAAATACTCTGACTTAGAAATAAAACTCATTAACTTCCTTATAGAAAGAACAGAGAAAAATGTGAGTGACCTTTGACCTCCAACCATTCACTGAAAGGTCAGGCGACTAAAACGAGTGCAAGACAGGTGAATCTACAACTAATATTGTAAAGCTTCTTGCTTTTCACATCAGGAATTTTTTTTTTTAATTATGCAGTGACATTTACTAATGTGGGTGTTTTTGCTCTTTCCTGACAAGATATCAGATGTGAAAGTGGTGAAAAAAACGAGTCTCCTCCATCTTTTTAATTAAAGTTGTCTTATTTTTATCGTTCTTATCTTAGCAATGATGAGCTCCCAGTGTGCCTCCTTCACCCTGTTCTGATCACTGTGGTTCAGATAGAATAAACCTCTTTAATTGCATATGCATGACCCCTTGTCTGGAAGCAGTCACTGTGTCAATAAATTATAGTAAAGGCCAGGACTGCTATCTAGAATATTAATCATCCGTCTTCAGCTACAGTGCTGTTTTACCCCACTGCATACCCTTTTTTTGAATCAGCTGTGTGGGCCACATGACAGACGAAGGCAAGGATCTCTTACTCAGCTTTATAAAACATAACTATATCACCTCACTTATCAAACCTTGTGAGATTATTTATTTTTAACAGGAAAACATGGAGAAAGAAAGTCCTGGTAACCCACAATATGAGCAGATACCATGCATTGTGAGGGAGGCCACATTTTTAAATATATGACATGAAAAAACAAAAACATATATAAAAGATTTACATCAGGAATGGGTGATATGGATACCACGTGCTGAAGCCAAGAGTTCTGTCTCTTGATGAGTGTTTTATTAATGCATGCATGGGTGACACATACAGGAAGTTCCATTAGGACATTACAGTTGTTTAAATAGGTGATGTACGACCTACAAATTTAACTACTTGCTGGATAGAGGATGTTGCAGTTTTTTTTTTTTCAAAGTCAAGTGGTGATTTCAAAGAAAATATTCATAACCCTGCAGGGGACCTTGCTTTTTTTTTTTTTTTTTTTTTTTTTTTTGCGAAGTGCAACACTTTTTTCTGCCCCCCCCCCCCCCCCCATATTTTTCCCCCTCCCGGATCTCCTTTTTTTTTGGGGTTCAACATACAGCAGCCACACC
>JBBMJY010000008.1:13338744-13362313 GCA_037833715.1 Toxotes lorentzi | reverse complement strand
TCTTTCTGGGTGTTCGGTGGGGTGGTTCCGAGGGCGTTTTGGAGGAAAAAAGGAAAATTGTTTAGGTGTGGTGGAAAGGTTCCTTTTTTTTTGTTACCCCCCCCCCCCCCCCCCCTTGCTTGAACACTAAGAGTAAGGAATGAAGACGGAGAGAAGATGGCGGCTTTGGGTGGAGGGAGAGATGGCCGGCAGCTTTGCTCTGTTCTCTGTAATTTGGAGGCTGTGTGTTAGCCAGCGAGTTGAGCAGAGCAGAGCCGGGCCGCTCCATGCCGGGCCAGGATCTCTCATTACTCCCCACTTCCTCTCCTTACGCTGCAGCCAAGCCGCCTCTTGGCAAGGGACTTAATTTTGGTTTTGGCCGTCCTCTGTTCCCCACCCTGTGTCATTATGCTGCACAAATCTAAAAAACAGCACGCGGAGACAGCCGAGGATGGAGAGAGGGGGAAAGAGAGAGGAGAGGTTAGAGGAAAGCGTGCCTAGCCTGCCTGGTTTTTCTGAAGATTTTTTCTCAGATTCGGATGCTTTGTGCTGTCATGTTCTTAGCGTAGCATCAAGAGAACATTTGCAGCTGAGAACATTTGCCTACCTTAGCATGGCTTGTTGATGGAAAGGTGGGCTATGCAGATTTGGCACCAAGCCAGAGCTGGAGGGAAGCCCAGAACAAGATGAACATTGTTTTGGTTTGCAGTCACTCTGTGGAAGTGAATTTTGACATCACCTCAATGTATTAAGAGAGAAAGAAAGTGTGTGTGAAGGAGAAAGAGGAAAGGAGGGAGAACTCCCCCCGACACCTTCGGCAGGATAAAGATGGAAATGGAAATAAGTGGAGACACATTCCTGTAAACCTGCGAGTGTGTGTGTGTGACACAAATGGCTGTTGTCTCTTTACCCTCCTGCCTGCTCATTCATGTAGTCGCTTTGGCTTTTGTGTACTCGGACGAGGGGGTGTATCTTTTTATCTCATCGACAGACTCAGTCCTGTCAGTGGCCACATCTCTATCAGAGACCACAGCGCTGACATATAACCACACACACACACACACACAATTATTAATAACAGAGCAACAACACAACAAAAGCTCAGACTGCACACAACTGGCTCTGCAGGTTGTCTCCCTCTGTTTGTGGTGCCTGTATTATTTAGTTCCCACGGTGTTTCAGAGCCACACAATGTGGGTGATTGTTCAGCTTGTCTGTCCATCTGCCCATAGCGCCATGTTTATGCGTGTGTGTACGTGTGCATGTGTGTGAATGGCTTTGAGATATAGAGCCTGTGGGTGATCTTCTGACGTGTGTGTTTGCAAAAGTGAGCTGGCACCCTGTATCCAACTAGCTTGTGTTTATTTGTCCTGGGCTGCAGGGGATAGTGTGTGTGTAAGTGTGTGTGAGGGTCAGCATGATGAAGTGTTTGAATAGTAACCCAGCAGGAGTAAGAAGGAGGTGTTACAGGGACACAAATGATGTGATGATGTGGATGTAAATGCAGGATTGTCCCCAGTTATTTGTGAAACCTTCTTGTGTTTTCTCTCACACTAAGAAAAACACCGCTCCTGAGCGACATCAAGACATGTGGATCATGTAATTATAGCAGAAACTTCCACTCAGAGAAGATTATACTGTAGGTGGAGGCATTAGGAAAACATGCGCCATTTCTTCTCCTTATCTTCTCCCGGTCGTGGCCGGATGGTTCATGTTAGAGATGGCGTGTCTGCAACTCATTCTCTCTATCTGTGTTTCTGCAAGGAGTCAGATGTGTAGATAGCAAAACCGTGCCACTCCCCTGTGTGGTTTTCCTGCCATCAGGGCTTATTTAGGTTTCTTGAAATGGGGGAGGGACTTCACATCTTTTTCGTAACCTACCACCCTCAAGAGGCACTTCCTCTGTCACCACTATCGATCTATTTATCTACCTGTCTACAAAGGCTGAACGATATACGATTTCTTCTGCTTCATAGACAGTGAAAACTGTCAAAGTTTGCTGGTTTGTCACTAATCTTAAAGGGAAACTGCACCAGTTTTACACATCAAAGCCTGTTTATGGGTACATGTGCTACTTCATATGTGAAGAAAGTTGAATGAAAGCTTTTGTGGCCCCAAAGGGAGCGGCGCAAACATTACTTGAGGCAACAACAAAAAAAAAAATTAGGGGTTGTTGGAGGAAGTGAGCTCACCAGACCTCTGTAGGGCACTGCCCATCTCTGCTTGAGGGTACAGGCTACACTAGCTGCTAATAGCATAACATGCCCTAATCTCTGACCGAAGTGCTGGCAGTTGTGTTGCATTGTGGGTAATGTAGGCAGTAGTTTTTGACAAGGAAGAAGAATGTGTGGAATAACAAGGACTGTACCTTTGGTTGTGCTCCACTGGGTTTGATTTTTTTTGTCTGACAGTGTTAAAGGAGTGCAATGCTTAATTGGTGGAGTACTCTTTTTAGACAAATGGTACAATGCAGATGATAAATAAGATAATTCAGCTTTTTGGTCACCAGTTGCATGCTCTGCTGCACAACAAGTAACTGATCACAGTCATCCTAAGAGCAGAGTGAGTCATACCTTTCAACAGTGAAAAAGTAAAGAGGCGCAAATTGTGTACAATCTGCGTCTTCAACTTACAACACTATGCTGTTGTATTATCTGTATTTATTGCACAGATTGGCTAACCTTTGTCGTTCGGAAGAGATCGCCTGTCATTGAATTTCTTGCCGCAGCAGAAAGTGAAGGGAACACGACGGGCAACAAACATGCTGCTGAGGACTCTAACATCTATTAACTCAAAAAAAATCAATGAGACCAAATAGCTTTGTGGACACGGAGAGAGAAATGTCCAGGCTTTCATTACAGACAGAAGCACACACATACCCATAAGGCTGAGCATATATGGCATGGCAGAGGGAACAAAAGGAATGCCTCCATGGTGACCCTTGACCTTTGAAATAGACTTTCCCCGGCTTGAGAGAGGGTGTTGACTTAGAAAATAAGGCACCGTGAAGAGTCCTTCCTTCCCCCTTGAGCTGTTTCCTTCATGTCTTCCTCATTCTTCAGCCGCCTTGTGTGTGTCTGATAATGACAGGGTCATTACACGTCTGATCTTAGAGAAGCACACGCACACACACACACACACACACGCGCGCGCACACACACACACACACACACACACACACACACACACACACACACACACACAGGGATCGATACGAGACGGTTCTCAGGAGCCTCCTCACTATTTACTGATGTTGATAGTGTAGTGTTCAGACCTGAAGGTTGAAAATTGTGTGTGCGTGTCTGCATGAGGGTGCAGGCGTGTTACTCTGTGACTGTTGACTTCTAAGAATAGTAGCGACCTGGTGTGTGTGTCTGTGTGAGTGTGTGTGTGTGTGTGTGTGTGTGGAGTCAGACAGAGGTAATGATTAACCTTTCCAGACTGTGTTTCTGGCCCTGAGAGAAGCACCCAGTCTGTCATCACCCCTCCCCCCTCCTTTCAGCCGTCCCTCCTCCCTTCAACCAAGTCCAATTGTCTTGGCTAGCGTGGCGTCCACTTTTAAAGACTGTAGACCATTAAAATCCACAGGGGAGCTAGCAGTGTGTTTGTATGTGTGTTTGCCATATATTCCGTCTTTGTGCTGTGGTTTAAATACTTTGCATGCATTTATTTACATTTACATATTTCTTTGAAGAGCATCCAGTTTTGTTGTAGCAGCCCCCCCCCCTTGCAGACCATAAGCTGATCATCCATTAAATACCTAAAAAGCATGGTGCAATATGCTGTTTTTGTTTGCACAGTGTTGCTAATGGCATCCACATTAGCTTTCACCAGCTGCTTCTTGCATTTTCTTACACTGCAAAAAATGCTTTCAGTAAGCCCTGTTATCATTATTATTATCATCCATGATCACATGACGGACTCCACACTGGTCTGCTCCAGTATCTTTGTGCAATGATCTATCAACATTTTAGCGCTCCACACCAACATGGAAAGTCCTTTTTTTGGGGGGGCGTTATGTTTGGACCCCATGGGACAAACCAGAACGGGACAGACCAGCAACAGACATCTGACAGAGGCAGAGCAGAGAAGGCCGGGCTGACAGATGGCCTCAGGCTGCCAGCTAGCCAGCTTATCTCCAGTGAGGAGAAGCCTGAGACACATGGGCTGAAAGGCTGCAGAGCAGACGAGCAGGTGGGGCAGCAGACAGATAGACGGACTAATGCTTCGATAGGCAGACATCCAGAAAGCAGACAGACATGCAGACAGATGTACAGACAGAGACTACAGACAGCTCTGTAAGTGTTCAGGGGTTCGAGCTGATGGAAACGCAGCGCTCCAAGGACAGACGGACTTGGCGCAGACACTCTGACGACACCGTCTGACACGCACGCATACACCTATGCGAGAGGCACCTGAAATAGTGTCAGACTGTAACACGAGGAGCTCGACCGTGTGGACATCTCACACGCAAACGCACGCACAAACACGTGTGTTAAAAATTAAAATTCAGTTAAATGAGCCTTGCACTTGGAACAAGGTGTGTTGGTATGGGGCCACTCAAATTAGTGAGTGTTTATATGTGTTTGTGTGGCTCTGTGTTCAGCAGCATTACTCATGAGGTGTAAGCTCATCTGCTGTCAGGACAAGCTGTGAACATACTCTTCACAAGGCTGCGCCCCACAGATGGAGGAGTCTGCCTGTCTCGCTTTCTCTCTGCTGATGTACTGAACAGAAAAACTTTGGATTTGTTTACCTGCGAGGAGAGTTTGAGCTGGACCGAATCCTGTAGCTATATTTATTTTTGTCATTGTCTCGATGGACTCCCGCTCAGATTAGTTTACAGTCAGTTTTTTATCCAACTGCGGAGGAACTGGAAGAATTCAGGCTAGCTGCTGTTACACTGCTGGACCAAAAGCCCCACATCACTTAACAGCAGTGCTGGAAATGAAATAGTACACTACTGTACTCAATCCAGTTGATCAGTTTTTTGGTAGTTAAAAATTTACTAGGAATATTTTCATTTTATGGTACTTTATACTTCCACTCCACAACATTTCAATATTGTACTTTTTACTCTTCCATAGTTCATTTACAGCTGTAGTTGGGTTATAGATTCAAATTTTTACAAAACTGCTGTTTACCCACCTACCTAGGAGTGTAGTACTTGTCCTGTGAAAACAGTCATATAAAATCATCTGTGGGCATCGGTGGTCAGGGAGGGTTTAACAAAAGAGAGTAAGTGCAGGATCCAGTGTTTTCTGGAGCTTGGCCCATACTAGGGACTAAAAGTCAAATTATTGTGGTCAGTTATCATCTTTCACCATCCTTTTTTCATCTGTCTCTGGCAAGACGGGGCCTGTAATGCAGCAGTTGTACACTGTGGTATTGCAACTTTTACACAAGAAAAGGATCTGAATACTTCTAACATCACCGCTTTACTCATTGACCCTTTCTGTTGCCCATCAGATTTCCCTCTGTTGTTTTTCTGTCTCTACTCAACCCTTTGCTTTTATCCCTCCCTCGCTTTTCTCTCCTCTGTGGTTCTCACTTACCACCAGTCAGAGTTTCTGAGAGGAGAAGAGAAGAGAGGCGACGAGGGAGGGGAAGCTGGGCAGTTAGTGTAGTCCTGAATAGCAGGGTGTTTTCAGGCTGCAATGACAGGCTCAGACAGGCAGCCGCTCTAATAACCTCTGACGCCAGGCCCTGTCTCTCTCAGCAATAACAAACACACACACACACACACACACACACACACACACACACACACACACACACACACAGGGCCCCACAGGTGAGCTCCACCAGCAGGCCCTCTGTCAGCTGTTAAGAAAGTCCAATGTGTCCTTCTTCTTATCAAACCTGGCTGTTCCTGTACATACATGTAAAACAGACCTGAGAGCAAAGCCTGGGCCAGAATCTGAGATTCTGTTTGACATCAGCCCGAGACACAAAAGACACTTTCTGTGTGTTATCTTAAAGATAAATGCTTTTTTTCCTTCATTTAGTCTAAAGTAGATAGCCGGGTACTTAGTTTCCCCCAGCAACCCATGAGGACGGATTTACGATAAACTCCCCCAGGCTCGGCTCCGACCAACTTCAAAGAACACAGTCCCTCTTGTTTTACGGAAGGCATGCTTTCAGTTTTTCTCCCCCCTGCACATACCCTCCCCTCCTCCCTGTTTCTGTCTCTCTTCTCCCAGTGTCTTTTTCTTCCCTTTTTTCCTCCTTCTCCCTGCGTCTAATGAAGGCTAATGACAGGCCACGGTGAGAATCCGCTCAGGCCGGCAGAGATCCTGCCGCATTAACGTTGCAGTTTGTCTCAGACGGGACCTTCCAAATTACCGGTTACATTCAGGGCCACCGCAGGATGAAACGAGGAAAGGGGTGGGGTGGTGGGGGTAGGCTGGGGTCGGATGGGAAGGATGGGGGCAACTGAAATGACTCTGAGAGGGGCTCTGTTCATTTTTTTCCCCTCATATATTTCCCCTCTTCAAGCTTTCTTAACCCTTGAATGTGTCTTTCATCAAGGCTGGATTTGAGTGTGTGTGTGTGTGTGGTTGTGTGTGTATGTGTGAGAGATGAGAGGAAATATAAAAGATTGTTTAGCAGTTGATAGAAGTTGCAGCAATTAGGTGATGACCTGAAATGAACAAGAGACGCCTAAAAATCAGGAGAGGAAGCAAAGTTGCAAAAGTAACAGTCAAAATATGTGAAAAGCATTCCTTCTCTTCCCCACCCCGCCCCCTCTTTCTTTCCTCTCGCACTCTCTCTGTCTCCCTCTATTTCCCTTGCGCCTGACTGGCTCCCACTCTTCTAGTTGGGAATAGCTGGGAGCCAGATTTCTGTGGAATAGAGATATGACGGGGGGAGAGGGACGGCGCAGGAGGCACACTAAAGGGAGACAGGAGAGGGAGGAGGTGGGGATGTAAGAGGGGGGGCGAGTTTGGAAACTGGAGCATGGCCAATGCTACACTTCTTTTACGCTCAGGGGAAACTTTAGACTGGCCTAGCTTGTCAACGATTCAGACACCAGGGTTTGAGAGTTAACGGCCTGCCTCGTTCGGCAGCCAAACACTGCGTGCTCCACCGTAGCCGGGGGATGGTTTATGTGTTTATGTGAAAGTCCCTCATCTTGTTGCTGTTGCTCAGTTACCGCGGCCTTGTCTTTGTAAAATTCAGAGATAGTTTCTAATTTCCTCCAGCAGAGTGAAGCATGTTGCTGTAGAGAGATGAGATGATCGGGACAGTGGGTTGACGTCAGCACATTGTTGGCCACGCTGCTACAAAAATACAGCAAGCCAGACAGAAGATAAGCATTTAATGCCTAGACAAATATTGTACTGCGTGTGGACACTTGCCTGCCAGTCTCTCTGAGTTGCTTCTCTTGTCTGAAGTCCAGGAATTCCAACATGGTCTTCCTGTATGGCAGAAATTGAGGATGACAGTTTAGCTCTGGCTCCCGACTAAAGCGCATTCTCCATTTCCCAAGACAGGGATAAGGAAGAAGTTGTGGAGATGTAGCAATGTTTGAGTAGTTTCATAGTAGTTTCAAAAGATATTTCTGATCACTCGTCCCTCTAGATAGCCTCCTGCACCAAACACCCCTCACACCTCTTTTTCTTTTCCTCTTGATCTGTGTATTTTATGGTCTGTTCAGTGTCATCATGTTCCTGTGCACCTTCCAGCAGGTCTAACCATCTCCTTCTTTCTGTCTCCTTCTTCAGATTCCCTGGCAATGCAGGAGTCTGGCGAGCGGGCCCATTGGTGCGTGGTGGCATACTGGGAGGAGAAGACACGCGTCGGGCGCCTCTACTCAGTCCAGGAGCCCTCTCTGGACATCTTCTATGATCTACCTCAGGGGAACGGCTTCTGCCTGGGCCAGCTCTGCTCCGACAACAAGTCCCAGCTGGTGCAGATGGTGCGGGCCAAGATCGGCTATGGCATCCAGCTGACGCGTGAGCCAGACGGGGTGTGGGTCTACAACCGCAGCTGCTACCCCATCTTCATTAAGTCGGCCACACTGGACAACCCGGACTCGCGCACGCTGCTGGTGCATAAGGTGTTCCCCGGTTTCTCCATCAAAGCTTTTGACTATGACAAGGCCAGCAGCCTGCAGAGGCCAAACGACCACGAGTTCACTCAGCAGCCTCGCACCGGCTTCACGGTGCAGATCAGCTTTGTGAAAGGCTGGGGACAGTGCTACACCAGACAGTTCATCAGTAGCTGCCCGTGCTGGTTGGAAGTCATCTTCAACACTCGATAGCAGCAGCCTTCCTCTTCTTCACCCTGCTCGCCTCCTCTGCCCCTTCACAAACAGACTACACCCACTTTCCTTGTTTGTTCCAGAGGTTCAAAGAGAGAAAAAAAAGTTTTAACAGGAGAAGAAGAAGAAGAAGAAAGTATAAAATTCTGACGGACTTTGTTTAATAAATGACGAAGATTTAATTAAATAAAATAAGAAGCGAAAAATGTATTTTATGTTATATATAAATATATTATTAATTGTAAATATGAAGACGTTTTATATGCATCATTATTTATGTATTGTGCAATGTGTTGATGAGAAAAAGAAAATAAGATGCACTTTGCTTAATATAAATGCAAAACAAAGAAATGCCAAAATAAAAAAAAAAGTACAAATAACATTCTTTGTTCCATCTATGCTTTATCTTTGTGTTTGTGGCGGTTTCATTCAGTTTTTTCAGGGTTTTTTGTATGATCCATTATTGTCTTACTGGAATGGATCCACATGTCGGTTCCCTAAAACCCTTTGGTGGAGAACGTTGTCTCTTCATTATAACCAAAGTCAACACTGGCTCAACTTTGTGCCACTTAACGACTTTGATGTCATGTCGTGGATCGTAAAAGCATTTCCCTGTGAGACAACATGAGTCAGACTGTGACAGAGCCATAACTCACTGTTCCCGCTCTTACAGGCTCATTATGCCTTTTTAAATTTGTCTGTTTTTCCTGAGTTATTTTGGGATGAATGTCCCTCTTCCTCTCTCCTCTCATTAATCAACTGATGACATCACGGCCAGGAAGCAGTAATAACAAATTTCAGGAACCAATAAAGTCACGAGAGGATCCAGCCTCCTGGAGGAGCCTCCTCATTTAAATGACTTATAAAAGAAAAGAAAGGCATGCCATTTATCAAACAATCACACAAAGAATTCGGCGCCACACCTAAGGAAATACACACACTGGAAGATTACAACTTCACTTAGACATCTTACATATCAGACGACTGGACGATTAGAGACGAAGGCCTATTTGTGACCTATTGTATTTCTGAAAACAAGACATAACAAAACAGATTTCCTTCGGTGTGTGTGTGTGTGTGTGTCTGTCTGGGCCCTGTCCTGTTGCTAGTCAGATGGGTGTCTGTGAAGAGGATTACTACTGTAAGCCTGCTTTACCCACACACACTGTCTCAAAGACCTACATTCACAAGACCCACTTTCCACGCCATCCTCCCTCCATCCTCTGCTTTGCTCGACAACACTTTGAAAAACCTTGAATTTTACATGGAACATAAGAGAACAAAACAACATATTTAGTAGTGGAAGAAGGATTGAAATGGAGCATGTGCCTCTTGGCTGTCTTTGAAGCCATTATTGTAAAAGCTCAGTAGCAATGGAAGAAAACCCTTAGAAAAGTCCAAATGTTCCTCTTTATTTTTCCATTGCTTATTAATAAGTGCCATATCATTACTGAAAAAAGAAGCCATACAACCCTAAAATATTCATGTGGTATGAGCTGACAGATATTAAAATTCAAACGGAAAATACAGGAATCATCACAAATAATCACAGAAGCCAATATTTGGGGCTCACTGTTAAGTTTCTCTAAATACATATTTGTTCTATCAATGATTTTGCCCAGAATTAAATTAAATTAGCATGTGCTTTGCATTCAGTAATAAACCTAGGAAGAAAACTCAATGACAATGAAGATATATCATACCAAAACTACTCGAATATTGCCCACCAGGGTGGTGGGATCACATGGTGAGACCCTGTTCCTTGACATCATGCACTTAAAACTCATGGCCATCTCTGTTCCCTCCCAGCAGTAATCCCTAACTCTGCTAATACAACTAAAGCGGCTCTAAGCTCTGTGTGTGTATGTATTCAAGTATGTGTGTCTGTGTGTGAGGGAGTAATGGCCTCATATCCATGACTTCCCTCAGACAGGGTGACCCTTATTCTGCCTGGCAATAATTCCATTAAAACTATTAGAGATTTCAGCAGCATCTCTAGTCAGCATATAGATGTACAGTATGTTATACATGTAAGCTGTTTCTAAGAAAAACAGTTCAGTAGTTTATGAGCTGATTCCAGGATTAAAACGCAAACTCAAATTGTTTAAATTTAATTATTTTTATGATAAGAAAATGATAAACCAATAAAGGCTCTAGCACCTCTGGCAGTCTTATTATATAATATATGTTTATATGTATAAATAATACAACACTTAAGCAATAGATCTGGGTGCTTCTTCCACCACTTCACAGTACAGATATTTACTGTTTCAGGTTCTGGTGTCCACCTCTTGAAATTGATGGTCTTCAAGCTGGTGAAACAGCGCCCCTCTGGATTCTAAAGGCTGGTCCATGTCAGTCAGTGAGCGTGGTGAAAGAGGGTATAACACTCCAGCAGGGCAGGTGAAATTCAGGTGCGCCGCCAGGTGAAGCCAGGTGCAGTTCGCATCCTCTGATTAAAAATATAGCTGTTAACAATCAGACAGTTTAACACTGTCACTGTCATGTCACCGAGAAAACTGCGAAGAAAGTGAAATGAACTGATCCCAGTCACTCTCAATTAAACAACAGCAAAACAAAATGACCATCACCATGACTTGTGCAGTGGGACCTGTCTATCACCTGGAGAATCACCACTTCACCTCCAGGACCGGAAAGGGGGGTTTCGCTGTCAAATGTGAGTCAGATACTCTCTTTCTGTCTGTCTGTCTTTGCTGCTGCTGGCTGTGCTGATGCTTACATGTCCCGCTGTGGCTGTTTATTTATTGACTTGCTGTGTGGTTATGGATGTTCTGGCGGCTGTCTTGGTTAAATGTACAGTGCCTTGTTTGCTTTGAACACTGAATCAGCTGTCTGTGCTGCCTAGACAGACAGAGCCTGAGAAGGTTTGCATTTATTGGCTGGTAAATCACCTGTTTGCTGCATGTACAGTAGTCAGTGGTTGATTGTAGCCTGTGCAGAAGGTTCTGGTGCTTTTTAGATTTTTTTCCCATCCTTGTTGTTTCATTAAGTATTTGGGAGTGTTGGAATGCATTTCTCTTATTTACAGTCTGTTGGATTTGTTTGTTTATTTGCCAGCAAGATTATGCACCAAAGTACTGAACATGGTGGAGGGATTGGGAATGGCCCAGGGGAGAACCCATTACATTTTGGGACAGATCCTGATCATTCACTATGAATTTTAATTTTTTTCTCTGAAATCTGGTACAAGTTGTTCGACATTGTCCTTGGTGGAGGTCTGCACGGCTCTCTGAATGCCCCTTTGGTTTAATATATGAATTTCCCCCTTTGTGATTCTGTCCCTCTATAGTAGATTAGCAAGGGAATATTGGGGAGAGTGGTAATTTAGAAAAGACTGTGACTTTGGAAGATACCACCTTCATTTGGCAAACTGTGTCCTAAAACCTCATATTAGTCCCATCACTAACATTAGCAATTGTCCTAAGAAAGGAGGAAAAATTATTACAGTTATCAAGCACTCTTGACTACTGACTGCTGTATTAAAATTTAAAACTTAAATATTTTCAAACCTAGCCTTTAACATGTCCAAGTCATGTTGACAATAATGAAATGTATGTACTACCATCTTAACTGAATGCAATGAGCCGTTCAACATAATGAAACACGATCAGCCTGCATGTTGGACTGTCATTTCTAAGAATCAAACCAGCATGTGGGTTGCCTGTGGTTTAACACACCCATGCAGTCTATAGCAGGTCATCCACCGCCTATGAAGATGTGTTTACGTCTATGTATGCATGTGTGTGTGCGTGCATGTGTGTGTGTGTATACAGACCTGGGGGGTTGGGAGCGTGAACAGGGTTGTGGTATGTAGGTGGGGCCTTAGTCTGTCTAGGTGGGATTAGTGGGTTTTTTTTGGCCTGTTCTTTGTGTGTGGATGTGCCCTGATTATTTTTAATCAGTATGTGATCTTACATTGAATCTGATGTAAACATCCTCTTGATTGTCTAAATAATGTGTCAGAGATTTGTCTGAAATGTGAGTCATCTTAAATCGCATTATTGTTTGAGACATCCTATATACAGCATGCAGTATACAGAGATCAAAGGATCCTATATGCTTTGTCCTTGCATTTGTGTGTTGTGTGTCATATATTATTTGCTCATGTGAATGTTCATGTATTCCTGCACATGTGTCTGCATGCATATCAGGATGCAACACAAAGTCCTCGTCTGTGCTGGTAGACACAAAGCCAGCCCCTCCATCCCCCTCTTCCTCTTCCCTGGGGGGGAGATAAGACAGTCTGTCTATCTGCCTGCCCCCAGCAGGAGGGCGGCTGGGGCCGGGATAGGAGGTTATGGAGGTGACGGGGTGGGGGCAGTCTAGCCGTGTTTACAGCCTGGATGTGTTGGTTGGGGATTTAAAGGAGGGGACAGTCACTGCTGGCATTCTTATGCGTATTTAGCTCCAGAATGGCCTACGGGCATGTTTTTCTTAATCTCAGTGAATCACAGAAAATAATCACACACCAAAACAATAAACAGATATACACGCATGCACAAAGTAGATATGTTCTTGTTGTCACTGATCTATGCTGCAAAATAACAGGCCTGGCTTATTTCACAGTCAGCCAAAACTGCACTGTGCTTAATTAAAAGATTTAGACATTATATTAACCACTGTAACCAAAATTAGCTCACAGTGTGCAAGTATGCAGCTCATCGTCATTAGAAAAATGCACTTTCCATGTGATGGATTTTGAGCCAGTATTGATCTGTTGCTGGGAACAAGACTGCTTTTTTTGTGCACATTGTAATTAGAGTTTGTGAGTTGAGATGCCAGTACTTATTCATCTCCATGCCAACTGATATTGTGGCGCCACATGTGTTTGTCTGCAGAGTGTAGAAAAACATGGATGCTGCATCTCTAAGAAGTTTTCTGAAGGCATGTTTTATAACTTTTGCTGCTCTCCACCATCTTCGTGAGTTACTGCAGCCGGAAGATCCACAGCTGATCAATAAGAAGGCTTCTCTTAAAATACAAAACCATTTGGGGGTTGCATTAATATAATTGGAAGAGCATAATAATTGTACAGACTTCAGGACCAAATGTCATTTAAAAATATATGTTAATGTACCAAATATTCACTTTACTATCCCTAAAACAAAAGAAAAGCACAAAATCCTCAAAACTGAGAAGCTGGAACGAGGAAATTTGGTATTTTTGCTTTGAAAAACTTAAACAGTTAATGAATGATCAAACTAGCTGCAAATTATTTTCCTCTTGATCGACTAATTGTTTCAGCTGTTCGTACAGTTCACAGTTTTACAGTCTGACTGTAGCCAAAATGTTGATATTATGTACTTCTGTCATGGATTTTTTTTGATTGACAGAAATTTTGTTATTGAGCTTTCTCTTGTCTGTCAGTGATTATTTGAAAAGATGGCTCTTTCCATTAGATTATAATTCAGCATGTGGGTCAGTCAAAAACTCTAAAATATAGTGATTGAATTGCAAAATTACAAGAGAACGATTCAAACAAAGGTAATGTGGATAATTACCGCCAGTTCAGATTTAGACAACGCAAATCTTAGTTCTTCTTCTCAGCTGAAATAAAGAAGATTTTCTTTTTCCATCTTCATCAAATCTTAAATGTTTATCATGAATATCACCCACAGGATCATACAATATCTAAATTTCATTGTAAATTTAAGCAGCTGCAGCATTTTTCTGGCCGCATTTACTTTTTCACAGTATTGACTTTGAGGTGCAGCGCGGTTCCAGTCATATGTGTTTGCCAGAACACAAATAGGTAAACAACCCCATCCAACTCAATAATTTGTGGTTTATTTAAGAAATCTAAGTTTGATCCGAAGCTGCTGTTTTCTTTTATGGATGAAAGAGAATATTTTGTTATAATGAATATTTTGTTAAGTCCACACAAAATCTGTTGAGTATGAAATACTCTCCTGCTGTAGGTTTTACTGGCTCGAATCTTCCTCTTTAGCTGCATTTTGATGAAAACATGATTATTTGGACGTATGTTCTTCCAGCCCCCTCTCGGATGCCCCCTTCTCTTTCTGTATATTTATACACGCAGTATGTGCTTATTATTACTATGATAAATCAAGAGAAATGTCAGTGAACACACAGAACATACCCTATGAAATATGATTGATAGGTGCAATATCAGCATGAGACAAGCTTGAGATGACTGCAATATCCTTTCCCTTTTCTTTTTCAATTACACATTCAGTTACACAAGAAGAGCCATTTCCTTGCCTGCCTCTTGATTATGAATTGCACTGTGCTCTGTCCTATTGGGCCTTCCTCCCAGAGGCCAAAAACCCCCACAGAAGAACAATGTTGATGTCAGAGTCACTGACAGAGAGCTGACTTTAATAAAGCAATGGGAAATTCATTTTCAAAGGAAGGAAGCAGCGTGTGGTGACAAGACTCTCAAATACGAGGCTGAAGGCACGGCATTGCGCGCAAGGTAGCATGTGCCAGCGTTACTGCACTCCCATTGATATGCATGAGCAGACACATATGTGTACAAACACTGGTGTCATTGAGTGGATAGTCTGTGAAAGTACACAACGTCCTGTTGCAGTATCACTGAAGAACTGTGCAACATGTGGCCGTATGAGCAGCTGGGCGTCTAATCGGCCGTCTGTAGCGGCATTCCTTCCAGCAGGAGGGTAACAGACGAGGTTGAGGGCTAAACCACCACATTACCGCTGCTCTCCTCACAGTTTGGTGTGAGGTGACAAATGCCTCCATGTGGATTACAGCATTTCTGGCATTTTACAACCAGGTTAGCACCACAGCGGCAACACAAACCTCAGCCACAGTTGGAGTCATTGTCTAAGGTTGCGTTGCATTTTTCGATTGACAAAGAGTCTGAGACAGGGAGAAAAGGAAGGGAAATCTGAAGAAGTTGGGGCAACAAATGTGGTAACTTGAGATGAATGTTTTGAGTTAAAAGTTGGTTTAACGTTTGACTTGAGATCTGTTGGGTTTGTTGGTCCCCCTGTTTGTTGTGTGTGCGTGTCTGTGTGTATTTGTTCTGTGTGTAATGCTGAGTTTGTAAGATTCCTGTGTGGATTGGAGTAAATGAGGGCTGTGGAATGTGAGTGGAGGGTAATCATGGCAGACCTACAGGAGTAACCAGATACCGACTGCCAGACTTCAGAGGAGTGGGAATCCCTCCACGCCGACACACCAACTCCTGCAGGAGACGCTTTGGCTGGGACTTTAAAAACCTCCCCCCTCATTTAACCGCAACCTGGCCCTTAGTGTCCAGCCTCCATATAACACAGACCCATCAATAAAACAGAGAGCTGCTGTTTTAAAGCTTACTTTTATTTAACAAACATAATGTGTTAATTAGTGACTTTTGAGGTGCTGATAGACCTGCTCTGGCAGTGGCAGATTCGCAGTTTCACCCCGATTCCAGTCTTTGTGCTAAGTTGAGCTAAGGGCTGCAGGCCGTTGCCTTATAATTTAACAGAGAGTGGTATTAATCTTCTCATCTATCATATCTGTTTGTTGAAATGTCAGACTATTCCTTTAATGCCACTTTTCATCACAAAGTCTTTGTCTGTCAGTCGAGAAAAACAGAGCAGAGCCAGTTAAGTGATTGACTGTTCCCAAAACGTTGTCCTTATTAATGGCTCATTACAATCTACAGAACATTTATAAATGATTTATTAACAACTTGGACGTGTAAACTCTGGACACGCATACACACACACACACACACACACACACATTGACCATCCCGACTGATGTATTTCAGACCCCTGATTACTTTACTAGCTCTCCGTCCTCCTGCATTACTTACCCATAAACGCAGCAATTTGCATCTTAAAACATCATGCTCCTTTAACAGAATCTTAGAGGGTACATTTGCACACACACGCACAAACACAGAAACACACAGACACACACATATGATGCAAAGGAAATGGTTGATCTTTATCATACTTTCTGGATCAGACCGTGACCCTGCTGTCTTCCTCCTCAAAACATCCTGTCTGACCGGAGACAGAGACAGAGGGAGAGCGATGGAGAGAGATACAGATGAGATGGGATACATGATGTTATTTAATACCAGAGACAAACACAAAATCTAACAAAATACCAGAAATAGCAGGAGCTCTAATTGCAGGAGAACATACTGTCCTTCCCCTTTTCTATGCTTCTCCTCATTAGTCATGAAAAAATGGTACTTTTAATTGACATTCCCTGACTTCAATAGTTTCCCCAATTCTGAAAGGGTTCCTTATTTTGCAGAGAACAGTCAGTTTACCTCTATAAAATGTGTTAAGTATGGCAACAAAGCGATGAGAATTATCCACAATATTGAATGAACACTTTATGTCATCAATTCTGCCTCAATTTCATGGCTACTTTTCTATAGTTAATATAAGGAAATGTAATGATATTCAATTTATCACCTCCTTCAGTGGCAGTCTAGAGTATCCCACTTTCATGCCAATTAAGCAGCCACAGGACTGAAGTGGGGGAAAAAAAATCAGCCAAGCAGCATCACTTATAGACTATGATATCATTTCAGGGGGCAAAAAAAAACACCCTCGTGAAAAATTAATCCCTGAGGGAAAATTTGGCAAGTGTCTGACACAAGTAAGAAGATATTCAACACATACTTAAAGTATGTATGCACATACACGTATGTGCATGGACGTGTGCACAGACACGCACACACTGTAGTTTGGACTCTTTCTGCTCTCTTGTACAGTAGACCCTGGGGCCTTGTTATATGAAGAGCCAGATCAAAGCAATAGTGCTGATCCAGGCAGGAGAAAGAGATAAAGAGAATGAGATACAAAGAGAGAGAGAGAGAGGGGAAAAAAAGAACATCCTGGGATGAACGCAGAGACGACTATAACTTCTGCTTTTATTCTAATTATCTCCTCCCTCAATGCCTGAAGAACACAAGTAGCAGAGAAACTGCTGTCTATTCATCCTTAACACAATCGACTGAGAGCTTGGTAAAGATCCAGTTTCTCCTGTGCGACTGACTCAGTCGTCATCTGCTCGACATCGGCCTCGGAGTAACAATACTGACTTACCTCTATGGTTTCTAGCCATAAAGAGTTTTTATTTCTAGCTTTCTGCCTCCACCCTGCTACGTTGGAGTTAAATTTTCTTTTGTGGCGCTCACAGCATTGACAGTTAAGATTTACAAAAATTCTAAATCAACAGCTCGCTCCCAAAACTGTGTCCTTGGTACTGTAGACAATCCAGAGACCTTGCTGTGAACAGTTTTCATTCAGTTTAAAAAAATAAATCAATAAACAAAGAAATAGCTCCTTAGAAAACTGTGAATGATTTTTGTAGATTATCCAGAGTAACAAGAACACAGTGTTTGCCCAAAGGGGCTGCTGTTAAATTTTTAAATAGTTAAATACTTAAAATTTTCAATATTTTGAGAACCACAAATTGAACAATTGACAGATTTCTGAAAACCTTGGGAGGCAAAACCAAAACTATCTGCACCTGCATTAATACACACAGCAGATGTAATGCTGTATATCCCTGAATGCATTTGGAAAAAAAGAGGGTCATATTATAACAAAAGACTAGACACAAAGGTATTCACAACATCAGATAGTCTTTTTGAATGAAATTAGGGTTGCATTATGGGTTGTTTGTAGCCTTCAAGTTGCTAGGCTAGCACATCTCTTCAAGCCTGTTTATTCTTTTGGAGTTAGTCAGCACTAAATGTGTCTACGAGGCCCTGCTTAACTTAGCAGAGTTTCTGATTGGCTTGTGAGATGTATTTTGCATCCACAGAGGAAATAAATTCCTGACAGGCAAAAACATCTCCCGACTTGAGTGCAGAAATGGACCAGGGACCAAATTATCTGTCACGCAGCCAAGAACTACTGGCGTCACTACATGTCACAGTGAGGTGTTCAAAAGGACAAAAGACTGAAAAATGAAGAAGAATGCTAAGAACCAGAGAAAAAAACTTCTGCCTGCTTATGAAACTCTGACAGAGCCGGGAGTGTAAGGAACTGAGAGACACCAATGTTATGCTGAAATGGAGGTGCACCTATTTAATGTTTCACTTTCAAAAGAGAAAAGGCTTCAGTGATGAATTTTTTTTTTCTCCTTAGATGAATAGTATCTCATTTAAACTTTCCCAGCAGGACTCCTACAAAGTCCTCTGTATCTTCAGAAGGTCTTTTTTTCCAGAATCAGGGAAGGGCATCTTATATTTAGGTTAATGTGGTGTTTCTGCAATTTATGTGAATTGTCCGTTTAAGACATGTAGTTCACTATGTCCACAGTATGTGCTGTTTTTAAAGAAAGACTTTCAATCAGTGAGTCTAATGAACAGAAGTCTGAAGAAGCACTCAATAGACACAAAACAGAAATCTTTAAGCTCCACCAAGTCATTGACGTCCTGCACTGTGCATCACCTCTCAGTCTCTCTCCCCTCCTCCCTCCTTTATATTTTTTTTCTTTCTTTCCAACACAGCTTCACCCTTCTCTCCTTCACCTCCCCTCCTGTCTCCTTTCTCTCTGAGTGGTCTCTTCCTGTTGCCCTTTTCTAAGCACGAGCCAACAATGCTGACGTACTTCCATGTCATACTGGGCGAACTGTACTCTCCAAACAAACATACTGAGGTTGATAAAGACACAGTGGCAGAAAGAAGATCAAGATAACAAGGTGAACAAAAATATTACCACAGGGAAAGATTGTTTGTTAAAAAGAGATACCAGAGAAAGAAAAAGTCCTGAGACTGTGTGATGTAGTTGTGCTGAATGTACCTCGTTACGTAGGCTGTAGATTGGGATATTGTTGTAGATATTAGGCTACGTTGTTAGCAGAGTAAAAGTTTTGTATATTAAAACATAGGAGCACAAGCACAGCTTAGTTCCTGAGAACATCTTTAAACATTGTTCTTCTGTCTAAACGTACAGTAGCTGTAAGTTTTTGTGTCATAGAGGAACACATCTTCTGGTAGATTGACTTGAAAATCATTCTATTTGATAAGCAATCAACATTGAGTGTGTCTGAATCTGTGAAGCTGCTGCTTCCAAAAGTCGCCTCACACTGTCAAAGTGTTTGTCAAAGTTTTTTTTTTTCTTCTGCTTTTGAACAGCACATTGACAAACACCTCACTCTAGATTGCCTTGGTCACACTTGATGGAGCTAATCATACGAGAGCAACCGGCTGCTCTTTCATCTTAAACCATTTTCTCTCTCTATTACACATCACTCTCTGGTTTGTGCACTGATGCCTGATATTGAATGGTACTGAAAGAAACACTGGAAAGAGACTTCTAGCTGAAATGAAGCAAATGCTGGCTTTCATCCAGTACCTGCCATCATTCATTTGAGCAACAGAGGTTATTGAGAACAATCAGAGACGGAGAGAGAAGTGTGCTGACAAGCTTTATACTCGTGGTGATGATGTGTAGGTCTCCGTCTCCAAAGAGCCTGAGAAAATGTTTTTCATTCCAGCTCTCTGCCACTGTTACTTACTGCAAGCTCCTGCATTACAGAAAAGTAGATGTTTTGGTGGGGAAGCGGAATGAGATAAATACATATGTCTACCTTAACACAATCAAGTGGTGTTTTACAGCAAATGAAGTACTGAAATATCTCCATCCTAGAGGAAGGACATCCCAAAGCTCCATTTAGGACTTATTTTTCACATCTCATTCAAATAAGTCCCCCTGCTCCCACTCTTCGAGCTAAGCTAAGCTAAACATGTCTCAGACCTCAATGCACAATGCAATTTGTGATGGAACAATGTAATCGTAACAGCAATTGAGTCCACATCACATAGTCAGTGTCCAGAGACTGGGCTCAATTCAGAATTTTTTTTTTCCTTTGCTGTACGAAATATGTGACAGCAGTTGTTGACCTTAATGCAGGTTGTTCTCTGTTTAGTCTGAGAGGAAAATACAGGAGGAACTGATTGATGAACATAAATTGTTGTTCCTGCAAGACAGAGTTCTTGCTGCTATCCAAAATGTATTTGACTTCCAGTCACTGAGGAACATTTTTGTGCAAACCATATTAACATCAAACAAGTTCAATGTTTTAAACTTACTCAGTCATTAATATTTTGATGTAATATAAAGGAAAGTCTATAGAAAGGATTTAGACTCATCAGTAAGTCCACAGATGTTTTATAGATCAAATGATTAATCGATTAATTGAGAAGATGGGATAACATAAAACTTCACCGAGCCCTGAGGGAAAATTCACAATGTTCAGCTTGGTCAGCCCTTATACAGACTCACTCAGTCCATATGTATGGACTGGAGGGTAGGGGTTCCTCTCTCAAAGGTCCACAGCCTCTGCAGATATCCTGCCCTTACAAACACACAATCCAGATAAGCTTGTCAGTGCTTTCATAATTAAAACAATTTATAATCATTTACAGCCACTTTCTCGGGTCACCTGTGGGCAATGGAGAGAGAAGAGGGAAAAGGAGAACTTGGAGGCAGAGAACAGAGAGGCCTGTGTAGATTAAATCTATTTGTAATGGAGACAGAAACACTGAGATAGTAAGAGCACAGTGTGTAGTGAGCTGCTGGTTGCAAACAAATGTGTGACACTGATGATCAGGATTGTTCCATAACTCACCCAGAATCCAGAGGTTTTCCCAGTTCATTGAGCCATGGATTTTAAAGTAGAATGAGAGTAAAGTAGAATGTCTTTTATATTATGGGCCCTTGCAAACTCCTAAAACTCTTCTCCAAGTACTTTTTTTGGTTGCAAAAAAGTGAAAACCAGCGGATATACACATTTTTTTAAAATTAAAGATTCTTTGTTCGGGTAAATAATTATTTATTTTTCATTATGTTGATCCCAGCTTTTTATATGAATTCATGTTGCACATTATCCTTAGGGTTTCTTGTACGTTCAGTACAAATTCCAACCCAGTCCAGTGAAAAATAAGCAGCTGGTGAGGCTGAGAGTACACATACAAAGAACTGCAAAAATGATGAAATTTAGCTCAGAGGGCCAAATGTCAAAAATTCATACAGTTACTAAAAAAGTATTTGGAGTAGAGCTATAGGATTTTTTTTTGCAAGGTGCCATGAATTTAATAGAAGTTTTCACATGATTTTTTTTTTCTCAGGAAAATCAATAATATGAACTGAGAGGTGCTGGGTGAGTTGGTATGGAATGACCCGCTAGTGAGCAGCGGAGAATACACTGAATTCACTGGACCACTGTAGGTGTGAGTCAGTCTGTCACTCTGAGCAGTGCGCATACACACACACACACGCACACACAGTATACACACATGGCAAATACTGTTCATGTAATGAAAATCCCCTCTGTTAGCACAGGAATTTGTCCATGGGTCCAGAATCTATCTGGGCAAAGCAAAGCCTTATCAAATATTTGGCAACACACCAGACAGAGCTTCTTTGATTCCTGTGACCATGATGGAGAGCTGAAGAGAAGAAAAAAAAACAGTTTGATGGATTGAGGGACGTGCAGGGACCTCCAAACAGGAAAGAAAAAAATGAAACTGAAAAAAACAGGAGACACACAATCACGTCATTCTCACCCCCCGCCCTTCCCAATCTATTCAATTCATTGTTTTATTTTTTATAGCGCCTTCCACAATCAAAATTGTCTCAAAGCTCTTCACAGAGACCCAGAGCCTGACCCCAGAGCAAGCACTTAAGGCAACAGTGGCAAGAAAAAGCTCCCTTTTAACAGGAAGAAACCTTGAGCAGAACCTGGATCATATGAGGGACCCTCCTGCCGAGGGCCCGGCTGGGTGAAAGGAGGAAAAGGAGGAAGATAGGACAGCTGGGAATGGAGGAGAGGAGGAGAGGGACATGCAGCAAATAAAACATGATGCAAACAGGGTTGGCAGTGGACAATGTTAGAGGACCAGCATTTAGATTACAGTTAGCGAACAGTTAGTGGATACTGTGTGCTCAGCAGATTACAGTTATGATAGGAAACGGAGCACAGAAGCAAAAAGCTGTCATGATTATAATTATTTACATTACATTACATCTGCGTACACTAGACCTTGGGGACTGTGGTGTTCAACAGAAGTTACAGTAGTGATTACAAACACACACGGTTTCTTTAAGCTTTACCATCCCATCAGACATGAATGAAAATGTGCCGACTTCCATCAGAGAAGAAACAGGTTTCATCTTATTGTGATGTTGTACACGATTAGAAAAAAAAGCAAAGCAACTGATACAACACCAAAATATTAATGGATTACATGAGTTTGTGTAATGAGCAGACATGTCTCCAAACAGTGAAAACGAGCATGTGTGAATGTGAAATATAATTTTTGTACAGCAGTGAGTTCAGACACTGAGTGTTGGAATAACACACAGTCTGACTATGCTCCGACCCGTGTAGTAAAGGTTCAGGTAGCAGCTTCTCATTGTTAGCCTGTGCTTTCGCTGGTTAAAAGGGAAGTAAGGGAAGAACCTAAACCCTGTGTCACCACTGTACAGCCAGGAGTGAACTGTTTCTTTAAGCTTAATAGTTTTGAAGCCTGACTTTCAGTGTTTGGATCAAGAAGAAGAAGTCTACAGCTGTGTTATTTCAGTGCGTCAGAAACACAGGTTATTTAATCAACGTTTAAGTAATGTAAATACGAGTATGAGATCGGACCTAGTATCAGCAGATACCCAGTACTGAAAGACTCGATGATGAATCGCTTGGGCAAAAAAACCTTCATCAGACATCCTTAGTAATGAGTTAAACAGAAGTCACAATACACATCAATCTGAAGCTAAATATGTCGCTCTGTTCTCACTGCTCTAATGCTGTGATTTGTTTACACTGGGCATGTTAGCATGCTGACAAGTCAAATGTTTTGAGTGAAGTTGTTTATAACCCTCCCCTCCATCTGTAATGTTTTCCTACTGTAGTACAAATAACAACATGAAGAATCGTAACTAGAAATTGTTTAATTTGAAGTTGTTTGTTTGCTAAATCTTCTAAAATGCTTCTGAAGTGTATTTACATAAACTAGAATTATTTCAGACTAACTTAGGTCTGAGTCAAAGGTGGAATATGCAGAAACTAAACCAAAATGGATATCAGAGAGGTGGATACAGCTCTGCTGTTGCTAAGCAACTGCATGCCTCAAAGTCCGTGGAATTTAAACAGTGGACGGGATCCAATTTTCCTGGGGACTGATTTCAACGTCACGCCTATCTCAGAGGTGCCCTGGACGTAAGAGCAGAAGCCTGAACAGTGATGTGTGTCAGTGTGTAGAGATCTGTGTGAGTGTCCATTTGTGTGTGTGTGTGTGTGTGTGTGTGTGTGTGTGTGTGTGTGTGTGTGTGTGTGTGTGTGTGTGTGTGTATGGGGAG
>JBBMJY010000008.1:13327672-13338644 GCA_037833715.1 Toxotes lorentzi | reverse complement strand
GTGTGTGTGTGTGTGTGTGTGTGTGTGTGTGTGTGTGTGTGTGTGTGTGTGTGTGTGTGTGTGTGTGAGTGTGTATGAAGGTTGCATATGAGGGGAAAGAAAATCCCACTGCAGTCTTGAGGCGTGAGGCCAAATGCAGCGAGGCCGTGTGTTTGAGTCTGTGTATAATTGTGTGTACGTGCGGGTTTGTGCATGTGTGGGTGCTCCTTTGTGAGGCCAGGACCTCGTTACCAGTTGGCGTGGAGATGAGTGAAGAGCAGAGGACTTGTGTCGCTGCTACACCTTCATTTTACTTTTGACAGACGCAGAATGATTGTAATTAGCTGACTCCCCGACTTTAAGCCACTTGTGTGTAGACCTGATTAGTAATGAGTGAACAGGGCTGGAATTGTCTTTGCTTTGCGTTTGGGGTTATGTTGCCTCCTCCTCAGAGGTGTTTATAGACATGAATGAACACATTTTTACCATTGAATCCTCAGGTTGAACAGAGTGCATCGAATCATTGGTGTCACAGACACAGACACAAATAATTTGACATTTTAAGAAACTTTCTCTTTGTTAAATATGAAGCTACAGCCAGGATATGGTTAGTTTAGCTAAGCATATAGACCGCAAGCAAACAATCCATGTTAAATTAGTTGTATATTTTTTTCACCTTCACTCATTTTTTCTTCAGTGCATGCTTGTGTACTTTCATCTTTTGGTAATACATGTCAGTAAAGGAACCTCTCTAGTGGACTCGTGGTAATAGCACATGCTGAACTCTTATTGAACCAGTGCACTGTTAGTGGAGCTGAAAAGCACATCCAGTTCACAACATTGGTTTCACTCACCCAGTCAATTAGCCCGTCAGTCAGTCATCCAGCCAGCCATCCAGTCATCCAGGCGGCCAATCTGCCTTTTTTGGGAACATTTCAGATGGGTGTTTGGGTGTGAGTGAGCATTAGGGATGAGATTTGAAGAAGATTACCAAGGACCAGAAAGCTGCCTTGGGGCTTCACTTGCTTTTCAGTAGAACTGCTGCTGTCCCTGCTGCATTAGTGTAGTAAAGATGTGGTGTGTGTCACTCTCTCTCTCTCTCTTTCTGTCTGTGTCTCTCTCATTCGCTAAGTGGTTCAGACATTGAAAAACATGACTGCAGGGGTTCACAGTGATATCTAGGTCTTCTCATCTCTTCTTCTCTCTTCTTTTCAACAATATTTAACCATTCGTGGTTCATGTGGCCATCATAGTATCACATCTGCACCTCTCTTTGCTTTGCCTTTGACTGTCCTGTGCTCGCCTCTCATGAGTACTCCCTCTGTGTGTCTGCACTGAGCTCACTGGGGGAACTAGCTGGGTATTGCTGGCCCAGAACAGGACATCTGGCCTAATTATTCATGCTGCTAATACCCTCATCTGGCCTGGGAGAGTACAGTAGATTACAGTGGCAAAGCTCTGTGCCTTGGGGAGAGGTTGAGTCTGGGGTGACGAGTGTGCTGCAGTTCAAAGGCTCCTGTTTCTCTCCTCTGCTTAGTTACATTGTGGTGTGAGTTAAGAAAGGTGTGGCAGTATGCTATTAGTGATATAATGGTACAAATAAAGGACTTAAACAAGGCAGGGTAAAAAAAAAAAACTGCCACTGTCCCTGTAGCGTTAGTGTAAGAAAGATGTGGTGTGTGTCAGGGAAATTCATGGAAATAGAGTTATTACAATGTGCACAGCAAGGATGCTTTAAGTAAAAAAAAAAATGTAGATGATAGCTGGCTATATGAGCGACCTTGAGTCACGACAGTCCCATAAACTGCGACATGAACAGATACAGTCTATGACCCACCGCAGTTTACGGGACTGTCATGACCCGAGATGGTTAGCTGACTCTGGCTGTCTCAAAGGGGATCTAGGAGTCGCATCTATGAGAGCCGTGGAAGTCGATCCAGCAGCGTGTGGATTCTGCTTTATTCAGTCTGCCCCTGCCGGGAGCTAACGCTATCTAACAGCTGTCTGCAGATATCAGGCTGATGTCTTGTCAACATAAACAGTGCAGATGAATTAGTGAGCAGACTTTCAGTTTCTGCTCTGTCTGTGCTCAAAGTGATAATTAAAGTGGATGTCTGTACTTAGTTGAAGATTCTGCTACTGATTGTCCATGTGTATGGGATAGCATTTATTTTTTGAGCTATGCATCATGATAACGCTCCTGGGAGTGGTGCAGTTTTTTTTTATTATTCTTGTCATGTAGCACCTAAAAATATAGCTTTATCATGTTTTAGTCATTTTATATTTGTGCTTTAAGCAACATTGGTAATTATCTGATCTAACTGAATCATCAACAGTTGAATTGATTCTGAACTTTGTGAATTAAAAAAGAATTGAATTGGGAGATCAATGAAAAATGAAACCTGAAATAACAGATTTTTTGGCCACTTGGGGGCAGTAGAAAAAGTTGTGAACAATATTGACATAACATCACCTTTTAAGTTCATGGGGCCAACAGTTGCTTATCTAAACAGGTTTTTGAAAGGATCCCTGTTTTGTATTTGTGCATGCAAACGTCCTGGTTTCTGAAACCTTGAGAAGCCCTTATACTGGTTTTGAAAAACCCTAACATGCTACTTGGAGCACTCTGACAGAAACAGAGACTGTGGCATGCTGCCTGCCATGTGTGCAGGTGTTTTATTAGCGCAAGTTATGTCAGTAGAACCGAAGTTTAAAAAAAGAAATAATGATGACTAACAATGTAATAATGATCTTCGCTGAAATTAAATGGAAGTCTGACACGGGAGGATACATTTTATTGTCGCTAATCAGATGTCGGGCAAATAAAGCAGTGCAAATGTTCTGATAAATTAAGTTTATTGAGTTCATCTTGAGCTGCCAAAGTAAATGAGTCAGTATAGAAATGATAGAACATGGCTGTGATGGCGAGAAATCAAAGACACACATGAATAAACTTAGTGTGCAGCAAAATCTGACACTGAGAGACAAAGTCCACTTACTGTTTTATTCAGAAATCATGTTCCGTGTAAATGCCATTTCCCAAATTTGACAAAAACCAGAATACTTGTGTGCACATAAATGTAGGGTGCGTCCCAGTACTCGGATTTGCAGGATTTGTGAGTAGTCAGAGCACAAATGTGGGACAAACTCGGTCAATGAGTGCATCGAGTGGTTCATGCAGATACATGGCTCATCAGGCTCTGATGCTTTGTTGGTTTTAGTTAATTTCAGTTTTTTTGAGAAAATAAAAGCATTACATTTGTGTTTTCAGGTGAGTAGACCTGAGTTGAGTATACATATGAATAAAACAACGGACTGAGTTATTTATGAGCACATAGGTTTACTGTGCATAAGCAAACATTCTTTTTTTTTTTTTCAAAATACTGATAATGTAATTCGTATCAGTCTAACAAGAATAGATCTTTGATTTGAAGTGATACTGTCTCTGGAGGCTCTGCCATACCGGCGTGAACTGGATTAATAATATTAAGGCTAAATCCAGCATGTCATAAGCTTCAGCGCTTTTCACATCCTAAAACCAGCTTACAGGTGGTCTTAGAAAATCATCATGTAGTGCTCATCATTTCTATCAATTATAAGCTGTGCAGAACCAAGAAAACCAGTTTAGTGTAGACAATGGCAGGGATGTTAAGTCTGGTTCTGATTGTGCAAGATCTAACCAAGGCACCCACACAGGAAGTACTGTATGTAATTGGACTGGCTCTTTGAAAATGTGCAGCACATCCCTCAAATTAACGGTTGCCAGTGAAGCGCACTTACCTGTCCTGCTGCCTTCAGATAAGATGACTGTGGGGATTTAATCAGCTGAAAGTGATGAGTCTCACACAGCATACAAACATCTGTGGATGACAGATATCCCCTCCACCACAGCACAGACATGGCCTTACCGGCACAATGTCCAAACACACACTGATGTGCATGTAGACATGTCTAAGTGGTTGAAGAATTTATATCAAACTGACAAAAGGAAGCATTGATGTGATTTTGGAGAGTTACATGTGGGAGTATCTTTGCTAAGTAAAGCTGCGTTCACAGCTTTGGTTTTCATGTCTTGCTGTCTGTTCTGAGACTGGATTTGAATAGTTGGAGGAGCAGAAGCTCTGTTTTTGCCAAAATGACACTGATTGGTACCTTCATTTGTCTCTAGTGTCCTCCCTGTTCATTTTGACACAAGATATGTCAAGAGGAACCATGAAATTACCAAAAAGGTGCAGATGGGGAGTCATTACCGCTTCACTGGTGCGAGGTCTTTACGCTTGATGTGTTTGTGAAAGAGGCAATTGGCATTTATTGCAGTCTTATCTGTATCTGATGAGTTTTGGAAAATATGGCGTTGCCTGTTACATCATGTGAAACCCTAACAAAATATGCGGACACAGACAAAAAAAAACCCCAAAATAAAACATAGAAATCAGACGGATAGTCAACATGAAATCCGGTAGATAGCGACTGTGCCAGCTAACCCACAACTGAACTCTCAGTGTGACAGAGAGTGTGAGAGACAAGGAGGAGGAGAAGGAGGTGTGGGAGCGACAGAAAAAGCCTGGTGAGAAATGAAGTGGTGTGTGTCTGTGTGTGTGTGTGAGGAAGCGTATTTGTGTGAGCGGGTGTGTCCATGTCACCTCCTCTTTCTGCAGCACAACTTGTGAGGGCGACAGCCTGTGAGAGAACAGGAAGCAGAAGAGACTGTGGAGGTGTGAGTGTGCATATGTGTGTGAGGCTGTGCATGTCCGTGTGTGTATTTTGTGTGTGTGTGTGTGTGTGTGTTTTGGGAGGGGGGGGGGGGGTAAAAGATGAGTGGGCAGTCTAGCAGCTATCTGAGCAGACTAGCACTGTGCTCTATAATTAGGATCAATATTTTCTATCTCCAGAAGTCACCTCGTACTGAAATGTATTTGGAAAAATAAACAGTACTTATATGGTAGAAGTATAATTTTAGGTGGGGTTTTCCTTCACCAAGTTTATATTGTTACATAAAATACATTTTTGTTTATCTCAAGAAATCCCCTTTTATGCACGTCTTTCCTTTAAACCGTGGTTTAAAGGAAAGACATGACTGGACAGTCATGACTGGACAGACTGATGAGGTACATGCTGTACTTTAAAATTCAAAAGTAATTCCCTGAAGCACCTGGTTGTACCCTGCTGCACCAAACTGCTTTTCACCTTCCTGGTTAAATATTAAACCAAACATATGCCTTTGAAGGAAGTGAGCCACTGGACAACTGCTAAGTCTCCACACTGTTGGTCCTGCAAATTACAAAAGGTATTCTTTCAAGTAAAGTCCTGGAGGGAATGATGAATTTAATTTAGGTTCAAAGTTTGTTTACAGCACTGAGAATATTTTTTGTTAAAAAGTGTGAGACCAACAAAAAGAAAAGAAAAGAAAAACAATATAAAACTTTCATTCAAAAAGCATACTTAATCAAACAGAAATCAAAAGGAAACTTAAATATTTGATTCCTTATAGAATATACTCACTATACACAGCATATGTGAACAGCATACGGGAACACCTTACAGGTTCAAGGGATTTTTATTTTTTTTAATTTCTTTGACATAAAGTGGCACGATGGTGATATTGATGCAGGGACATCAACTGAGGCTGAGAGTCCTATAATTGGAGTCCTCCCAGCCACCTGGTTCCTTGTCTAATAAAGATGAAAGGCAGTGATCAGGATTGAGTTAACACAACATCTCAAGCTGCAGCACAAAAAGAAATAAGTTCTAACCATGTAACCATAAACCACAGAAGAAGTCTGTGTGTTTTAGACGTCCCTCCAGGGCATCTGGGAGGAGTCTGCCAAGATTATTGGCTGTAAGCTAATGCCGATGTCTGCTGCAATGACATGGGACTGAATGACCAGTGACCTATGGACCAGTGAGGAAAAGAGCAGCAAAGTCCAACCCATACTCAGATTAAAAACAAATCTGATATGAGCTGATAGTATTTTTGAAGGCCTTTTTAATAGTACATTGAAAATAGTCAGCTATCTGTTTTATGATCATACCAACCAATGTACGAAAACATGATGGAAAAATCAGGGGAGAATTACTTATTCCAAAATCCCTATTCCGTATACAGCAGTATACAACAATAATTTCTTATGATATAACTAATTAAACTAATGCAACCTGGAGCTGAATAAGCACTAAAAACTTGCTTGAAGCTAAACATTGATACAGATATATCTTCAATAAGCTAATATTGGCCAATATAACTGCTTGGCCAATTCATCCCTCTGGCTCATTTTTTTCTTTTGGTTTCGTTCGTCATGCCTCATGAAGACACAAAAAATGGTTAGGAAATCGTGTGTATGTATGTTTCAGTGGGATAGTTTTATCAGTGGTTGAATAGAAATTTAAAGGTAAAATCCACCATAAAACAATGTGTGCCGCACAGAGAACCACCATTCTGTATTCATGACCTGCCCCCAACCAGCAGACAGGCTACCGAGCGCAGCTGGCAGCCAAGTGTTGATGTTGGTGTGTGTCTGTGTGTGCGCACATGGTGGCTGCATCTAAAGTAGCCCCTGTTGTACACTCATGGCACCATGATTCAATTATATAGAGCCAGTGCTTTGCCTGAATATTAATCTGGGGGCCCAAACTTAATTTGTCTGGCGATGGGGGACACAAGCCCATCTGGCTGTATGGTAAATGTGTGTGTGTGTGTCTGAGTGTGTGTGTGTGCATGAGAGGGGGTTGTCTGTCTATTGTGAGACACAGAGGGACCTGCCACCCAGCTCTGAGGAAGACAGATCAGTTTGTGGGAGGCAGACAGTCACTGGATCACTGAACACGCACTCACATTCACACACGTACGCACACACATACTCCCCGGGGACAGGGGGAAGGAAAAAAGGGGGAGAGAATGAGAATAATTCAGAAAAATGAGGAACAGAGAAAAGTAAGAATGATTTTTTTTAATGCAAAATATAAAACACTCATGGCAAGCCGTTTTAAAAAATGAAGTCACAGTAAAAAAATATCCCTTCCCTGCAGGCATGAAAAGACTGTTAGCATTTTTATTTGGGTATAGATGCAGTGAAGCACAATAAACAGTGGACACATCCTGGATAAATGGGAGTTTGAAGGCTTTATTTTCAGCCTTTCTTGCCTTAACCTGAGCAAAAATTCATATTTCTCTCGAGTAGCTGAATTATCTTAGAAATGGAGCTCAATATTCAGCACAATGACAATATAAAACTCAGGATATGCATACAGCTGTATGTGTATGTAGTTAAACCCCCGACCCCCACCCCGCCAGGGTCAAGTGGGAACCCCCCGCCTCGTCCTTGTCACATTGCCCCACAGTCCTTTGGGACAGAAGCAGCGCCCCGGGGCACGGACGCAACCTCTCCTTGACCTCCCTGTGTGCAAGTGACCTTCCTGTGACGTGTAAGGTTAGCTTTTACACTGGTGCCGAGGTCAAAGGCAGTGACTGAGAGGAAAGAGGCTGAATAGAGGGAGGCAGCAAAGGGGGAGGAGAAAAGGGTTGGAGCAGAGAACGAGATAGGGGAGAGCTGGGAGAAGAAGCAGAGTGTTGTGCGTGTGTGTGTGTGTGTGAGACAGATGGGGGTGGGTTGAGGAAGTTAACAGTTCATCCAACGTGTCTCTCACATTCTGCTTCACAGTTAATTTTTTTTTTCTTTTCTTGCTTTGCTTGTCAACAGGAAAGCTGCAGGGTACAGTAGTGGTGATAATGCAAGGTGACAGACAGGAACACACACACAGATCTGCACATACATACATATATATATATATGTGGTGTGTGTGTGTGTGTGTTTGTGTGTGTGCTTGAAAGCTCATATTGCAAGGAAGGTGTCCATGACTTTTCACACATGTATGGCTAGTGTTTTGCTTTTGTCTGAGTGTTTGCGAAGGTTATAGACGGAGATGCAAAGAGGAAAATTGTGGCTAAATCAACTAACTGGCTCCGGATATTTCTAGTTGCATTCTGCGTCTGCACCATGTCTGTCTCTGTCATTAAGGAAAAAAGTTCTCACCTCATCTAAATCTAACGTTGCACACTAAATTCAATCTTCTTTCCCCTCACCCCCTCCTCCCCTGTTCTCTGTTCTCCTCTTAACCTAACTACCTGAAACCTAACCTCCAAAAAGCAGCATCTCTAAGCTCATCATCAACGTCTCAAACAGATCCCCCCATTAGTCTGACTTTTTTTCTCCCAAATTCTCATGTGATGGGTAATGCTTATGCTCCATCTTTGCTGTCTGTGATTACATTTGGATGTATCTGATACAAGCTCTAACAAAAGTTTTAAAGTATAATGATCGTAAAAGAAAAGTTCATGTTTGGCACAAAAAAAGAAAAGAAAAAGAGTGTCAGGACTTAAGAATTCTGAGCTCAGTAGGACCATATCTGTAGTATTGCCTATTAACAACAAACTTCCTTACTGCCAGACAGCCCCTGGTTTCTGTTGTCTTCAGTACAGAATGAAAACCACTTTGCGGACATGATATCCTCTGAACTTGAGCTACCACTAATGATTAATCTCATTAGTATTTTCTTGATTTGGTTCATGAAGTATCAGTGAAACATGTCTCTTCACAGTTTCCTTGGGTGCAAGGTGATGTCTTAAAGTGTTTTGTGTCTGATTAACAGTCCAAAGTCTAAAAATTAGCAAACCCACACATTTTGAGAATCTGCAATCTGAGAATGTTTGGCATTTTTGCTTGAAATTGTACTTTCAGCGCTTCAGCTCGATCGGTTGATTATCAAATACCAAAAAGCTTTGCATCAATGAGTTAAGTCCTCAGAACCTCAAATCCAGAAGACAAACAATTAGCATTAACATTTTTACTCTGATGACATCAAGTCAAGACGTTAATTGCTGCCCTTTATGAAAAGTTCTTACTATCTATACTAGATCTCATTTGTCCTGAATAATCAGACATATAGAGTTTAGCAAGAGTGACCGCCAGGCAGTATGGTCCTTTTACATAGAGAAAAAAAGAATTACCTGCTTCTGCATCTGGTGTTTGAATGCATGGACAACTCACAGTCAGCTTACTTGAAAAGGTTCCTAAATGCACACTCAAATAAAACTTTGCCTGTGTTAGTTAGCTTGCAGTTTAAAATATGTGTGTTGACGAGAATATGTCAGCCACGTCTGTGGCTCTGTAATAACAGAAGGTTGAACAGGTTTTTACACCTGTATGTTAATTCTGACACTTTGGTGTTTCCTTTGGCTCTGAGGTTAGTGTTAAAACAAACTAGAGTTTAATTGCTGGCCAGGCAGTCACTCCCTGCACACGTTAGTCTGCACTGTGAACACATGCAGGAGGAAAAAGTGGATTAAAGTGAGCAGCTGTAACATTCTGGCCCTCCCCAATTCTTCTTCTCTGACTCATACAGATCAGGACTGAAATCATTTGTGTATCTGACCTGTTCGGTTCTGTTTGTTTGCTTTCTTTGTTTGTTTGTTTCTCCTCCATTCATCACCATCCCTCATTTCTTGGCTTCATGCCTCCTTTATTATCCCTCCAGTCTCACCACACGCCTAGACCTTAGCATTAAAATCAATGTTTATGTTGTGCGCTTTGATAATAATTTGGATCAATAGCATCAGCTATTATGAGAAGGCAAAACACACGCCAGAAGAGATGTTTGACACAATGGTTTTGTTTTATAATGACCAATCAATAACTTAATCAATCTGTCTGGGAGAGGCACGTTTGATGATGAGCAATCAAGTCCAATAACTTCTCACCATAACCAGCATTGCATGTCAGTAATACACAGATTGGTGAAAAAAGGGAAAAAAAAAATCAATTGAGTTCAGCTGAGTGTCTAAAAGGTTTGTCAATAAAGCTGATTTCAGTCAAGAAATTCCTTATCGTTGTGACATTGTTGAGGTTTTATACTTAAAATGGATCATTAGAAACTCAACAGTCAATGACAATTTTCCACTGCAATTACAAAGAAATTAGTTTGTTCGATCTATCGGCTGCACTTTTACATGGTCAAATATTTTTGGATTTACGGCTCGTGAGCAGACACTTTCACCAAAAAAGTCGGAACAAGCCCCAAGCAACTGTGATGGTTGTTGTGTCCCCTAGTGATCCTTTCTCTGAAACTTCCAGTGATTTTGATCACCTTACTCTGAAGTGTTCTCTTTTTCCACAACAGCTATTTTAACATCACTCCTTGATGTCACCATTTTGTGAAGGGAAAACAGAGCTTTGTGAACATGTCGGCAGGAAATGTATTGGAAACACACCGAGGCAGTGGATGACTGGGGAGTCGAACCGTGTGCTCCTCACCGGCGCTATAAAATAACAATGAGCGTTTGTGAGAATGTGCCAAGAGGTGCGAACCAAGCCGATCACCTTGACTGAGAAGAGAAATATCCTGTTACCAAGACAACACGCCTCTAAACACCTACTGCTCCTGGGAAGAGAAACAAGCATCACGATTTTGACTGCCAAGCACTTTCCGAATGGCAGTGTCTTGATTTGTTTCTATGAGTTTGTATCACACACACCACTGATTCACAAGCACATGCTACATCCGTGCACTCCTTTGTATGTGTGTGTGTTTAGCATTCAAAGCTAGGTCCCAGATTCATTCTTTCAAGAATCGGTGGCGCAGTTGTGTTGACACCAAATACTGTCACTATTGTAGCTCCTGGTGCCACCAATCTCAGGCTCAGCCCCAGTGTCTCCAAGAGAGGCCTTGCAATGGCCTGAATGGGACGATGAATGGTCCTTTGTTTGCAGGCCTCGTGTCTGAAGTGCAGCCATGGAGGCTCTGACACATAAAGACACACATGTGTCATCCATGGTAAGGTAGTGGCTAGACGGAAACATTACGGCTGTGTTTCATTCAAATTAAGTGAAGCATTTACATGCATACGCTCCCAACCCCCCCTCCACACAGACACAGACACACACACACACACACACACACACACACACACACACACACACACACACACACACACACACAC
>JBBMJY010000008.1:13267093-13323062 GCA_037833715.1 Toxotes lorentzi | reverse complement strand
TAAACACCCTGAAACGCAGCATTATTTAGACAGAGAATCTACAGTGATGCCTAGAACTTGTGGGCGTATGACACTCACCAGCCAAAATCACTTTGACTCACACATCACAAGTATTATTATCACACAATGCCAATACTAATAGAGTTTGAACACAAAGTTATATTTAGGGAATGTAGCATTGCCACCTCCCAGGGGCGGACTGACAACAAAAAGCAGCCAGGGTATTTGCTGTCAAGTGGCCCCAGTTTGAAACACCAAATTCAAACTTACACAAAATGATTAATGAATCATTAACTGTCTGGTAATTTGTGTAGTTTGTGTTCGGCTAATATGTAAAACGCTGAAACTAATTTTCCATGTGTTCAATGTGTTGTGACTGATAAGTGTAGTAGAAACTGGGGTAGCAGGGCGGCACACAGACACTCAACACAACATGAGGGGGATTGAAGAAACAGTTTGTGTAGATGACGTGTATTGAGCTTATGTGTTTGTGGTTTGGGAATGTGTTTAGTGTGTGTTTCTGTGTGTAATCAGTGGCAGCAGTGGCTGAGGGAGAGTCTGCATGTCCACAGACAAAGCAGTACCTTGTCCAGTACCTTGAGTCCATGTGATCCATTGGCTGTGTGCGGAGCTCTTTTATGTGTGTGTTTACACACACTGTATGCCGAGAACACGCCTTGCACAGCATGCCACCTCACAAATCAAAGGACTGCTGGCACGCAGGGGGTGGGTCCGTAAAAAGTAGGGGAACAGATGCAGCAGTTTTGATGAAGACGCACTCAAGTTGAAATGTCAGTCCTTCCTGTTGTTGTGCTTCAGTGCTTTCTTTGATAAGCAGTCCACTGACCTTCATATACATGTATTAGTGTTTCTATCCCTTATTTCCCTTTTTTTTCTTTTGCTTTGCAAAAACGTCTGCACCAAGTTCCCTCTACTTCTTTCTTTTTTTATCTTTCAGTTTCGCTCTCATCACATAACTTTCCAACTATCTGTCACAGAAGTTCCGGTTGCCTAGCAACAGGGTCGTGCTTGTCTCAGCAGGTTGCCCCAATGACAGTCGCTAGGCGGGAGCCTGGCAACAAGGACATCAGGTGTTACTTCCCACTGCTTGTCTGCGGACACTTCCATCGACCTCCAATGGCTGCAGTGTGTGTGCGCGTACAGTATGTGTGCGTTCACTTCTGCTCCAGTGAGCAGCAGAGGCACTGCTGACTCCCATGTCCCTTTCCCATCTCTAATTATGGTGTGCACGTGTGTGTGTGTTTGTGTGTTGATTTCTGCTTGAGTGATCGGTCACTGAGTGCAGCTCACAGCGGAAGCTTTGCTCACGCCAGCTTGTCAGCCACAAAGAAAGGCACACTTCTGGGTGGCTGGTCTGGTCAGGCTCGGAAATGACACACACACACACACATATGCCATGCTTCATAAATTGCAGCATTTAGCTCAGATGAACCTTGTAAGAGAGAGTGAATGATCTAATATTTCCTCTTAATTAGTTTTTTCTTTTTTCTGGTTCCTGAAGTCTTTTCTGTTCAGTTTCGATGTTGGAAGTTTTCTCATTTTCTATATTTTTTCCTCTTCCGTCACTCTCCTCTCTTCTCCCTGTGTGAAGGTCCGTCTGTTGACATTGGCATTGTGTGTATGTTGCTGCTGGCAGCAACAAAGTGAGAATAGCCGACTGCAGCACACCTCTCAGCCAGGCCACCGCAAGGGCACATATGCTCCTGAACAACAAAGACGTCATGCTTCCTCACCTAAAAGTGAGCAGTTTTAAGACCTGTCACTGGCATACATGAGAGTGTGCAGTTCACAGCAGCAAAAATCAATCTTGTGGGTATGTTGTCGTCATGCATTTACAGAACTGAGAGGGCTGTGCATCACTCAGATAAACTATTGTTGATAGAATGTATGCTCGTTATATCAAAGCATTTAAGAACATATTTTTTCTCTTTGTTTTTTCTGCACTAATTCATGGCAATTTGTTTCTCTCAGCTCAGTGTTCATACTATATTTTGAAATTGTGGAGTGCTTGCAATGCTGTAAAATAATTATGGAAAAATTTCTTTTCACGCAGTTTTGTCCGTAACTGAATCCTTTATTGTCCCCAGAGGATGAACCTCACTGACTTTTATGATCCCTTGGCTTTTCCTGTAGCTCCACTGTGAGACTGACATTTTTTGTTTGTTTGTTTGTTTTTTTTTAGGAAAATGTCTTGATAACGACAGGATGGATTATCATGACTGTCCCTCAGGGTGAATTAATAATTTTGGTGATTCCCAGACTTTTCATCTGGCGCTTCATCTAGGCAAACTTTTTAATTTGTTCAGTACTTTGGTTGATTTACTAAAGACATTCCCATCAGCCTCAGTGGTTTTTTGTGCTAATTAGTACTACTACTACTGCTAATAATAATATTAATAACAATAATAATAATAATTTTGAGTATACAGCACTTCTCAAAATAACGTTACAAAGCACTTTGCATGGCTAAAACAGGATTACAACATGAACTAGAATTTAGGCAGTAAAATTGTATATATTAAATAAAACAAAACAAATTGAGTAAAATACCCCAATTTAATATAAAACAATGAAAACAACAGCAGCAGCAACAACAACAAACAAAAGAAAACATAGACACAAGATTAGAAATATAAAAACATTGTGCTACAGATTTTGAGTTTTGAGTTGAGGGGCCTTGACTGCAAAACCTCAGTTTCCTTTTGTCTTGATCCGGGACTTAGGAAACAGCCAGAAGGGTCCTGCCTGAGAATCTGAGGCTAAGCTCTGGCTTGTGTGGGAGCAGTAAGTCAGCAATATAACTGGGAGCTGAACCATGAACTGTTTTTAAAGTAATCAGGAAAAACTGAATTCAATAACTAGTAACCAGTGAAGAATAAAAGAAGAATGAAAATGACATTCACAAATGTTAGCATAGTAACATGCTAAACTAAGACAGTGGCCATGGTGACATTACACCAGCTAAACATCAGCATGTTAGCATTGTCATTGCGAGTATGTTAGCATGCTGACTTTAGCATTGAGCTCAAATTTGGACCAGCATGCATAGCTGTAGTAGACTGTTAATGTTGTTTGATAACAGATGCAAAATAATTGTTAGTGCAGAAAGATGGATTCAGATGCATGTTTCATACATGTTATGAGATTGTTGCAAGGATTCGCTAGCATCTGGAGTCAAGACAGAATAAAGCAGACTGCTGAAGTTAGAATTATCTTCCTACTGGTTTTATATGGACTGGTTTTTTACTTGTTTTAAGAAAAAAGACTTTTAGGACTTTTCCAGCAACATAATAGACACATCATATAGTTGATGTAGATTCTTCTTCTTGCTAGCATTGTTCTCTGTAATATTGGCAGTAGTTTTTGATAGATGCGTCTGTGTGGATTCCTTTGTCGTTGTTGGTTGTTGGTGATAAGTATTTATGATATTGCTGACTGGAGGTGTTTGAATTTGCTTATTAATACTGTTCAGCCTGAACAGGTTTACCCACAGTGAGGTTTTGTGGAGACCCTCCCTTCAGACACTGAAACTAATAATTGGTTGATTTACTGAGTCAGCAGGTCCTCTGCAAAAAGTGCCACTCAGACAGTTCATTCAGGAAATAAGCAGGTCATGACATCATTTCCTCCACTGCTAGTCCAGGAAGCAGGAATACAGCTTTCCAGTTTCCGCTGTGGTTGAGATCATGCTTGATTTTTCCTCGAAAACACAGTTTTTACATAAAAAAAAGTGTGTGAGTGTGAGCTCGTATTTTTAGGTTTGTGCCAGTCAACTTACATTATGTTACACCTTCCAGCTGTGAGAAATGTAGTGAGCAATGCTAAGACATAGATTAATACAAAACTCAAAAACTCAAAACTCAGAATGTCACTTTCCAGATTTTATCATCATATTTTCATCATTTATTGTAGGCTCTTTAACTTTAGCCAGAAAAACAGATAATACACAGTCTAACACTGTAAATGTTTTTACAGAACATTTACAAAATACATTTCCCCTGTTTTTATTGTTATACTATTGCCATGTACTCTGTATTCACATGGCAAAATATTCAGGCATATAGATGGGAAGGACACAGTGATTAAATTTGGAAGCAGCTACAAAGAAGCAGCAATAATAAAATTATGATTAATAAATACATGTAGCCCAGAGATCTAAATTAAACTCTAGAATCAGTATCTGATAACCAACTGAGCGAGATTCAGTTTTTTTGGGGGGAGCAGAATAAACTACAGTGCAGTAGCTGCTGCTGAGATGGAAAGGTCAAGAGAGCGAGCTAAAACCACTTCATAGCCCACAGTTATTGATTTCTCCCACAGCAAAGCGTACTGTAGGAAAACATCTGGGGATGCTTCTGTGTGTTTTAACTTCACTTTGTTTTACACAATATCTGGCCTCTGTACCCCTCGGACCAAACAGAAGAGATTCTGCAGTACTCTCCTCTGGTGAAAGCTGATCAAACACAGAAAGACGCACACTGTGCAGACGAGAGGGCGCTCACAAAAAATAAAGGTAAAACACAATGTGTGAGCCATCAGTCAAGGAGGAGCGTACACAAAAGGAGGAGAAACCTGAACATGGGATCTGCTGGTGCTCATATTGTTTAAGTTGGTGGGAGAGTGTGTTTGAGTGCGCAAGCAGTTATAATAATGCAAGTGTCCTCCCTCCTTGTCTTTGGTTCGTCATCAAGACCAGTTGAGCTGCAGCCTGCTTTTGTCTGGCTCAAACAATGGGCAGTACTGGTGTGAGTCACCCTACACACACATACACACACAAATCCATTCATCTATCAATGCGAGCAGCGAAAGCAGGCAAACCTCAAGCCATGATATGGGGCCCTGAAGCATGCATGATTATATTTACATCCAACAACCAACAATTCTTTTCATAATCAATTAATCTGCTGATTATTTTCTCGATTAAGTGATTCATTGTTTAATATATGATTTGTCAAAATGTTGCAAAAAGATGAGCAGTTGCTTTAGAAAATATCTCGTTCTTTGATAAGTCATAGGTACACGCCTGCGTACATAACAAATTTAGGTTAGATGTCAACTATGACTCTTGAATTTCCCTCTGACTTCTTCTCCATAGCAACAACGGCTGAGGCTCATGGGTATTGTAGTATTTTCAGCTGTCCACCATGCCAAACAAAATCTCCCAGAAAGAAAGTTGACATAATTAAAACTGGTATAACACAAGTCTATATCATTGTTACATTAGTCAGGTAAATTGTTTAAAGAAAAATTTGGGAATTCAGAATGTTAACAAAAAAAACCACCAGATCCTCCCAGTTTTCAGTTACCGTCCAAAGCCCAAAGAATTTACTCTTATTTTTGCTTAACACGATTAATCAGTCAAAATCATTGTTCTGTAATTTCCTTGATCGTTTCAGTTCTAGTCCGTATGTTAAATCTTGCACAGATTTTGATAAAAACTAACATCCTTTCATATAGCCAACAGTTATTTGAGTGAAAGTTATTTCTTTCACTCAGCACTTTATAAGTCTCTTCTTCCCGTCTCTTAATTTCCCCCCCAATGTGTCTGCAGACCAATAACACCATCTTGTTGTAATGTGATCTGATTCGAAATTAGAGACACAGCTACTGTATCTTACCAGCGTAGGCTCCAACAGCATAGCCAGCCAACAAGATGTTATCCTTCAGGACTAGCATGCCTGTTCAACTGTCTGTTTTCACTGCACAGAGCTAAATTAACAGTGATGCTAATTGTCAGCCAAGGCCGGCTCTGTCTTTCTTCCACCATTTGCATTTGTTCCTCAATAGGCTCCCGAGATTACTATCCCGAGATGTAGTCATATATATATTTACGTTTTTTCACTTTATCTCCTCTTATAATTATTTAACTTCGTCTGTCAACATTTCCTCCCACTTACTTTTTCTTCACCCTCTCTTTTTCCACTATAGCAGCTGAAAAAATGTCTTTCTTTCTTTACGCTGCCTTTGGTGCATGAATTGGTCTATTATAGTGTAATATCGTTGCCATTGTGCCCATTTGTATTGTGTAGAGGAGCTTACATGTGTTGTGATTTTAAATGAGACGAAACCCTTGTCATGAATCCATCTCTGTCAAGGATACAACAGTGAATAAGAAAACAAAAGCTTCTCATGGTGTCGATGGCAAATTTAAAGTGTCTCACTCTGTTCAAATGCTTTTGAATATTCAGACACATGGGATCATGTTGATTGATGCGGACGGGTGCCGAAGGACGTCCTATAGGTTCTAGGGATGGGGTCCTCAGTGGGGAGGCAACCCCGGCACTGAGAGCTCCCGTTGGGATGCCCACAGTCGGGGAGCCCCAGGCATGTGTCAGGGCCAACCAAAGGCAAGTCAGTAGCCAAGGACATACGAACACAGTCCTGTTGAAATTCTTAAGTGTGGTGTGTTTAATGTGTGACGATGTAAAGGCGAAGACATATATATGAGAAGTTCTAGTGTGCACATGTATGAATTGGTAGCATAATGACCTACTGTGGTGCCAAGATTAGTTACGCAGTCTATCTGGTAATGGCAGAGGAAACTGTGTGGGCGCCATTGTGTTTCTTTTGTGATGTCGGAATATCTTCATGATACCACATTGACTCCCGTGTGACTGTGCTGATCAGTGAGAAGACAGAAAAGACACCACAGTTTGTTCCGTCACGTCTTTTTCTTTCCTGTTAGTTTATTTTTCACTTGCTTAGAAAAACAAAACAAACAAGAGCTCACAGATTACCCACTATTGCCAAACTACTTGTCCGTGTGCCGCCCGGAGCCCCATTTTTTTTAATATTCATGAGAATATGCAAATGAAGGTGCGTCTCATTCAATCGTCGAGTAAGTCATGTGACCCGAGCAAAGAGGTCTAAGGGCACGCGGGGTGGGGAGGCTCCAGCGCCACAGACGAAGGGGGTGATCCCCACTTGCACCCATCTGCTGTGAGAGCGAGCCGCTCTTTGCATAATGGAAACTGAACGATGGGTTTTTTGTTTTTTGTTTTTTTCTTTTCACAACCTAAAACACGGTAATACCGCACTTACACACTTGCCAGCAAGCTAGGTATCACAACAGTTTCAGATGTCTCGAAAACCCACCAAAAATTATATATATAAATGAGCTAAATATAATTTAAATAGAAACCTAGAAATAAAATAAAAGACAACAAAAGACAAAAAAAAAAACAACAGTAAAACAAATCACTTCTTTAGCAGACACACACTTACAGATAATTAGGCTGCACCTCCAAAAACATTTGTGAGCTTTAAATCACCCTTCTCATCTAACTAATCTTCTGGAGTGTGTTTCTACCACACAGGATCTTTATTCTTGATGCAAGACAGAGAAAATAATATAAAAACACTTACAACTGCCCACAGAGATTCAATGGGAAACTAAGTTTGTGTATGAATGTGCATGTATGTGCATGTATGTGTGTGTGTGTGTGTGTGTCTACTCCCAAGCAATGAGTTAGTTCCTGATAGAAATGCATGGCAAGGCCAACTCCTAGCCATACAGCCACAGTCTTCCTATGTGTAACATCTCTGTTGCACTATTCTCCTCTAGTTCAATGTTTTAAATACTTGTAAATATACTGTATGCAGATTATATATAGATCCCATTTACAAATGGTACATGATTGGCTTGGTACGTCAATATCATAGTACACACGTTAGCTGGAATAAGGGTCACATATGAGAAGCTAATGAGGTCATACAATAAGATTTTCTGCTTTTCATCATTGTCGTCTTCAAATACACAGGTTAATAGTTGTCATTTTTCTCAAAAACAAAGCAAGATCAAATACAGTCGATATTAAACACTTGCAAAATGTCCACTGCAAAGAATGGCTTGAATAAGAGAAAAATTTAAAGAAGCATTTCACTTCTGTTTCTCTGTGTGCCATGCTCTTTTTTTGTCACTTTTTTTCCTCTTCAAATATGTTGTTTTTTTCTTGAGCAGCAGAACAATGTGAATAAGTCCAACTGTTTAGTCCTCTGCACGCTCCCTGCTGCCACAAGCCCTGCAGGCCCCAAAACAAGAGAGCTCCTATAAAAATGGATAATTGACAAGGCCACTAGTCCATTAAAACGTCCTAAAATCCCTCACTATGCTCAACCCATTTCTCTCACTACTGAGATTTTTCATATTATAATACCACAAGCACTGATTCAAATTCAAACTTTTGCTTATTTTGAATTTTTTTTTAAAGCAAATTGCCTCAAAACAGTGCAAAACAAATCAAACCTGTGCAATAAGGCCTACCACTATAATATCTCATACATACGTTTTATCATAAAAACAAGACTTTAAAATGAAACAACAATAAAAACAATAAATGATTAAAAAAATAATATAATAATAATATCAATGATGTGTACATGCACGGCTTAACGGAGGAGAAGAGACATTCCCCTGTAGGACAAAAACAAAAGAATTATCAGACAGCAGTGTCTGTTTTAATGCTTTTAACACCAGCCCGAGCTCAGGGAGCAGGGAGCCCGGGTGCCAGAGGGGTGTGTTAGAAGTGTGTCGTCTCACAAGGGCTCAAGCAGCCATCTGCCACCCTACTATAGCCAGCCTGATCCTGATCCTCAGCCCAGCCCAGCCCAGCAGGCCCGCTGTCTCATCCCCACAAAAAGGCTTCCTGCTGGGGGAGTAGTGGAGGGGGACTTGGGGAGACAAAGGCGGGGAGGAGCTGTGGGAGCTGGGGAGCTCCACACCGAGGCCCTTTGACCTGGTCCCCTGGCCCGGCGGGGCAGACGGACTAGACAGACAGCACCGTGTCTGCTCCCTGCCTCCTCCTCCTCTCTTTTATCAGCCACACAGACCCCAGGGGCTGACAGAGAGACAGAGGTGGGGGAAGGAGAAACAGACAGAGAGAAGGGGAGGGAGGTGGGGCAAATGAACACAATGAAGAAACTGACACGGACTACCCTGACGACCCCCCTCCCTGCTCCATTCATCTTTGGGTACAGATCTCTCTATTCCCTATGGACGGGCTGTTGTCCTCTCCCCTGTGCGACCCCTCTCTTGTCTGTTCCCCCCTTTAACCATACACAGCCACAACCAGGCGAGCTCTCACACTCCCTGTGGCCAAGCACGCCCCTACTGGCCATCTGTTCGTAGTGTTTTCTCAAATCTGTGTTCGATAGGCTTGTCGTTGTTTGAACGCCGCATGTAATGTTGCCTGTTTTGCTGAAGGCTACCTGTCTGGTGTGCAATTTGTTTGTGGCAGTGGTCATCTTGGAGAAATGAATGAACTGTACAGTTACCTTCAATAACCACATGAAGTATTAACTTATTTCGGCAAAAGAGTGACGCTGCTATTAACGTCCTGTCTTGTGGTAAAACTAGAAGAGCAGGTTGTCGCTAACAGGAAAATGTCTCTTCTCCTCCCACTGAAGCTGGCACCTAGGCAGTGGTGGTGAGCTTTTGGATGGTACGGTTGTAGTATTGGGTGGTGAGGGCTTCCAGGGGGCTCCAGCGGTGTGCATGCAGCTCGATGACCTCCATGAGGAGCGAGCGGGTCAGCTGAGATTCGGCGGGACAAAGCATCTTGTCCCTGACAGCTGCTAGGAGCTCTGTCATCATCTCTGGGAGCTGCTCTTCCAGGAGACGCCCAGCGCTCTGCAACTGGTGAAGGAAGAAAGGATAGAAGAAGGGGAGGGAGGAAGTAAGGAGGCAGGAGGTCAGAGAAAGTGTGTGGGTCTCTTACTGGGAGCAAGACACAACGTCTGGCACCTTGTTACTGTGGATACAGCCGGGCAGCAGAGGTTCACACACCCTCTGGCCGTAGAGCTGTGTGTGTCTGAGTGTGTGGGTGAGGGCATGCTGGTAAATAAATCAAGACTGCAAAGGTTGTGGTTGCATTTGTTAGCATCTGGGAACTGTTTGCTAACCAGAGCGCACCTGTCTCTGTGCCTCCTGTTCTTTTACTGAAGCACAGAAAATATGTAACTGTCTAAATACTTATGGTCTGGACTGTATGTGTTTGAGATGGTTGTAAACACAGTCACTACAGTGCATGATTGCGGGCTTCATGGGTTTCACTAGGTATTTTGTTAGTACATATTTTTTCCGATGTTTTACTGTGTTTAATTTTGTAGCCTGGCTCTTACAAGTATTTCACATCGGCATCTCGCTTTATTCCAAGACACAAGTATTCTGCATTTGTGTGTCTTGTATTTCTATTTTTGGGAGGACCAATTTGAGTTTTAGACCTTGGGAGTGAGGATACTTTTGCAAAGTGAGGATGTTTTGGTTGGTCCTTACGTAGTGACAGACCTTGCTTGTGTGTGTGTGTGTGTGTGTTTGGGGGGGGTGCATACCTCCATGGAGCAGCAGAGAACTGCGTCTTCCTTAACGTCTGTGGACTCTAACAGCTACAAGGGACAAGAAAACAGACACTATATGAAGATACTGCAAAGCAAAGAGATGCACAAAATACAGTAAGAGAGAAATCCAAATGTAGTGACAGCAAGAAGTCCAGCATCGTGAGCAAAACCTAACAAGGGAAGCAGATGTATAAATATATGTATATTTGGATATAGGCCACATGGGGAGATTAAGCAAATGCAAGTGTTTGTGTGTGTTAATCAGTTCACAAGAGAAGGGGGGAAAAAAGAAAAAGACCTAATCCTGACTGTAAACATTTTCTACATTAACATTTTAAATCTTGGAAGACAACAGACCATGCGTTCATCCTGCCAAGCTAGCTGATCATCACACACCAAGGCCGCCCCCCCCCCCCCATACACACACACACACACACACACACACACAAATGCATGCACATAATGTACACACACAGTTTAGCCAAAAACAAACAGTGGAGCTGGTAAACATGTTAGCTGCCTTTTCCCCCACGCTGGCCCCATGCACAGATGGGCATGCAACTGCCACTTTCAAACAATGCAGGGAGGGATGGCGACAAAAGAGGTAGAGCGCTAGAGACAGAGCCTGCTATGTTAAACTATGGGCATCTACTGTCAGATTACAGATTAACCACTCCTTTTCCAGGTCTGAGGCCATTTTAGTTCTCACAAGTCAGTTTCCAAAGTGGTACTTTGATGAACCTGAAGGAGGGAAGGAAATAACAGAGAGGAAGGGATAGGTTGTTTTGCTAGGGGAATGTCTAATTAAGCCTCGGAAGAGCAGACCTGCTGCACAATGAGCAAAATAAGGTATAAATGCAGGGTAGAGGTTCATAGTTTTGGAAATAGTAAGTGGGATCATGCAGTGATCACACACAGAAAACTATGTGCTCTGGAGCAGGATCTGTGACTGTAAATCATCTCTAATTGACATTTTTATATATTTTTGAAAACAACGAATCAAATGACAGTGATGTGAGGACTGTGTGAAAGGGGTCACTCGGAGTGGTGGACCTACAGACCATTATCATCTGAACCTGCAGCCTCCCTCTGCTTTTGTATACAAGTGATATAACCTAACCAAAGTCTGTGTTTAATTTTAACATTTGTAGTATAACTCCATAACAGACTAAAGCATGCTTAAATGCATGCTTTGCGAAAGAGCTCTGAAAAAGCAACAGAAATCACCACCATCTGATGCTAGGATCCTCATTCAATACGAGCTGGCCTCTTATTTCCACAGAGTAAGCTTAATGGTATTCCACCTATCATTCAGGCCCAGCAGTCGTGCAGACGTCAGCTCCTCAGTATGCTTAGACGGGTGTGGTGACAGTGTGGCTGTTTGATGTGGGAACACGAGTCTCGTCGTTCCCAGAGTAGCAGAGAAGTGTGACAAGTGGGATTAGCTCATAATGAGTTCTCTGGGGAACTGAGGGTGAAGTTTTGCTCAATGCGTATAAAATGGTCTGGTGCATTCAGAGAGTATAAAGACACCTTCACTTTTTTTCACATTTTGTTATGTTGCAACTTCATGCTAAAATCATTTAAATTGATTTTTAAATGAACCCATCTACACTCAACACTCCATAATGACAAAGTGAAAACAGTTTTAGAAATGCTTGCACATTTATTAAAAAAGGAAATACTGAAATATCACAGTTACATAAGTATTCAGACCTTTTGCTGTGAATTTTAGCACAGGTGCCTCCCATTTCTCTTGATTATCTTTGAGATGGTTCTACGCCTTGACTGGAGTCCACCTGAAAACTCACAGCTGACAATGCACAGGAGAGCAAAAACCAGACCTGGATTTGGGGATTTTCTGCCATTCTTTTCTGCAGATCCTGTCAAACTCTTGGTTTGATGGATGGAGACTGATAGTGAACACCGATTTTCAGGTTTGATTATGGGGTATTGAGTGTAGATTGATCAGGGAAAAAAAGAAAAAAAAAGAAAAAAAACAACAACTGTGAGACTGCTTAACACACGGTCTCTCAACTGTGATTGTAGCGCTGATATGAAGAAATGCACCCAACACCTCAGTGATGTCAACTAGAAAGCTTATTCATTTAAAATTTCTGCTATGGCTTCTTCTGTCTTTCAGTTGTTTGTATATGTAGAAACCTGTCATCAGAGTGCTAACTAAAAAAAAAACTGTACAAGCACTGAGAGAAAAAACAAGTCTGATCAAGATTGTGACTACTTCAAATTTAAGCGGGTCTCATCTAGTTGCATGGCAACAGCAGGTCTAGCGTCAGGACAAGCACTTCCTTTAGTTACATTACATAAGATTACTCTATTTCTGTGGCATCAGTGCTGTACTTTAGTAACTGCTAAACAAAAAGGCCTATAAACAAAACAAAAAGTTTAAAAAAATAAAATAAAAACGCTTGAGGCTCAGAATCTCAAGGTACAGATTCCTGAAGCAGACATGCTTGTACATAGTCATCGTCTTAATGAACATTCTGAGTTGAATCTTAGACTGTCAGGGCTGATGCTGTCTTTCAAAAAGGGAAACCAAGGCACACTATAAATAGCTTCTGATGTCACCACCAGGCAGTGCAAGTGCATGCCTTCTGCAGTGTGCAACTGCAAACCAATATCCTGATGAAGTCCTCTGAGGGTCACATGCAGGTCATTTGGTTCAGTAAAAGATGGTTTTATGTTATAGATGCTCAATAAGTGCCCTGGAACCTGCTTCTTGATTTTCCAGGACTATGAGTAAATTTGTAAATGTTTAAATTTATGCACTCGCCACAAAGTTTCCAAACAACAACAAAGAGCAAGCCATAAACAAGCAGACTCAACAAAAAGTTGTAATCGTATTCAAAGATTCTTTAATCCAATTTTTTTTCTTCAGTTCAGTGGATCAGATCATTGCGCATAATGTGAAAGTAGTTGCTTGTAGTGATAAACCTAGGGAGAATTATCATCCCATTCTGCAGTTCTCCCTACTGAGTATTTTTTTTCTTTCAACCCATTGTTTTGATCCAGTCTCACGGCTCTCATCAGCATCATTTCTAGATAAAGCGGGCAGCTGGGCGTTAAACAAAACAACTTTAATAAATCCACTGTATACTACCTGACCAGAACCAAACAGGTGGCAAAGTCCCTGTGAACATATTTTATTTCTGGCTGCTGACCATGATGTGTAAGTAATAATTTATTTTAAGATGCTCTTCAATGTAGACTTTGTGAAGGACTATCTAATTTATTGCTTTTAAAATAAAAACTACTGCTTTGTGTGAGACAGACCATATAACCATATAACAGCCTGTCGGTCATGTTTGAATGAGATCATCACCGTGTGTTAACTTGCTCTGTCTATACATACAGCTGTCATGTGTACTCAAACATGCTTTCTAACACAACTCGGTTGTTACCTAATCCTGTTCTTCAGGCTTCATCTACGTAAGACAGCCGCTGCATGTACTGCCATGCACACACATGCAGGCACATATGCTTGCATATGTAAACAGACACACACACACAAGCGAGCACACATTATGGCACATAGCCTGTAGCTGGAGTCTGGCAATTATATGTTACAGCAGGATAGTCAAAACAGCAGATGGATAAAAAATCAGGAACAATGGCTCTGGGAAATAGAGACTGTCAAACAAGCACATCGACCTGCACACTCTCTCACACACACACACACGCACACACACACATATATATATTTCGACAATGTTCACATGACCTGACCTCAAACATCATAAAGCCGAACATGACACTGTTGATTCTGGACTATGGAGGTGTGTTTGTGTGTATTTCTGTCTGGTTACTCCACACCCTTGGTTATGTTGCTGAGCCTTCTAACAAGCTGAGATAATGCCCTGGGTATAAGCTCAGACAGGGTGTGGATGGCATTAGTTGTATGTGATTGTGTTAGCGAGACACAGGGTGTGTGTTTGTGAGTGCCAGACCGGCAGAGGTGTGGACGTGGGCAGTAAAACTACCTGGCACGTGCCTCAACCCTGCCATTATTTCTTCTCTAACACTCGAACTACGCATTAAAAATAATTTTCACTCCCAGATCGTGCCACCTCCCTCTCCCTTTTCTTTTCTCTTCTACCTGTCAAGCCATGAGTAAACTTCCTGTGTACTAACTGTCAACCTGACCACAGTCTCCTCCACTTCCTCTCACCTCTTCTCCCCGCCCCCTACATAGCCCTACCCCCCACCCCCACCCCTCACTTCCCGTTTCTGTCCTTAACCACTTCTGTATCGTGGTGTGTCTGCTGTGGCTAGCCTGTATGGTTTCCATGATGTGTGTAAGAGAGTATGATCTGCTGATGGGAACTGAACCTGGGGTCACGCATTTTCCTGGAACTGATAGTGTCCTGACTGTTTGCACCACTAACCAAACCCCAATGTGGTGTCCTGAGTCTAGACTAGGTCTGGTCAAAAACAGGAAACTCTGTCTTGGTTCATGTATCGATCTGAACAAACAAGATATACAGACACAGCTGGACACTTTCCTCTTACCACTGGACTCGTGGGTGGGATTGACCAGTTGGTTACTGACATACTTATTGATCAAAAAGGTGCAGATTTGGATACAGACCTCTCGTAGGCAGGTGTAGATAGGACACACCAGCACTCTGAATGGTTCTCCGGAGCTGCTCCTCATGGTGCCAAACACCTCACACAAGAAGGTGATGAAACCCAACCACCTTTCCACATCTGACTGCTGGAGCTCCTCACGACGCGAGAAATCCCTCTGTGGGGAGGTGGAGAAAGGAAAAAGATACACAGACAGATGCAGATTTAGTTTAGAAGAGACACTGAAACACTGGCTTTGTAAATGCATAATAGGAGTTCTAAGTAGGCTGTAGGTAGGTGGATATTTAAGTGTTTCATAAATTTATCAGCAGTGCAGGTAATCACCATTAACATCTTTACTAACTCTCTGACAGGGAGTTTTTGTAGGTGGCACATGTATTAACCCTGTGGCTTAAAGTACTTAAAGCCAAAAAGCAGTTGAAAAACACATTAAACAAATTCATGAATTTCTTTTATCTGCCAAAAGTAGAGGAGAGTATGTTAATTTGGTTTGAAAGTGAAGGGTAGTGAACTGTGTCAGTGCTGTAAAAGTGTTGAGGTTAATATGGGTTAATGCTTAATGCGCACTTGTAAAGATGTTATACAGCAGGTTAAACTGAAACTTTATTAACAGCCTGAGCAACTCACTCTGCTTCGCACATTTTTTTTGTGTGTCCTGCCTATTGTTGTGGACTGAAGTGAACTGGAAGCACGAGGAGCTTATATACTCGCAGACTTGTACAACTCTGTTGAAGGTCTGCATGTACATAGACCTACACAAAATATGCAGCCTTGGATGGATCCAACAGAAAATTCACTCACACCATCAAAAACAAACATACCACACACACTCAAATACAACCACACACATCTCTCATACACCTCCAAGGACATGGCCATGGTATTTGACACTTAAACAACAAGCCAGCAAAATGGCTGGACACACAAAGAAACCAAAAAGGGTGACTGAAGCGTTAGCAACAGCACAAGACAAGTTTAGGTAAGAAAAGAAGGGAGCCAACAGCATTAGTTTAAAAAAAAAAAGGCCACTGTTCTCAGCCATGCTCAGTGAAGAGCATCTTTCAGAGGAAACAGTCTGGCCATGTTAAATCAAAGCAACAACAAACTCCGATGCCTGTATTTTAATAAGCAGAGCTGTGGCACACTAATTACCCCCATATTGAGATCCAGGGGTCTGGAAGAAACATCAGTAATGACAGCCTTCATGAGCCCTCTTATGACATTTAAAATGTTTTAAAAGCAAAAAAGCCAAAATGTCAAAGACAATGAGGGGGTCCATGCTGGCTGGGAAGTGGGAATTAAAGTGAGAAATAAAAGAAGGGGAGGGACTACACAGCTGTGATAAAGGGGAAATAAATAAAAGTGGGGGTAAGAGGATTAAGGCAGGATTCACTACTGCTGAGACTGGGATACACATCTCAACATCTAAAGAAAGAGGTGTTTAAATGGAAAAAGACTGACAAAAAAGAAAAGAGTAGCTAAAAAGAGCATCTGCAGGAGAAAGAAGAGGAGTAGGAGTGAAGGGGGAGAAAAGCAGGAGACATGACAAGGCAGCAGGTGGGCTAACATTTAGACCTTGAATGTTATCTGAAGACAGCATATATGTCTTGTTTTCCTACTTCTAGACTGTCTGCCGCTCTGGTGAGGTTGTTTGGCTCTCAGGTTGGAGCGAGGGGTGAAAGGGAGGAGCTTGGTTAGAGGGGAAGAGAGAGGGAGGGAGAAAGAGAGATGGGAAGTGTGCAAGGAGAAGTAGTAAGGCACTGGCCCGTGTTGTTCTGGGGGAGTGCGGGAATAGAGAGCTCATGAGGGACGCGGAGGGGGAGAAGGACGGGGAGAGCAGCAGTAAGATATATAACGGCTGAGAGGATGTTTTCATCATGGGTGCACGGATGGGTGGGGGCACAGGGGGACGGGGGGCTGTAGCTGTTTAGATCAGCTGCTTTGCCCACTGACATTTACAGCATCACTAACAGTTGGCTTCTACCTGAAAGTGCCCCTCATAAAACTAAGGTGCTAAATTACAGAGAGGATTTTGTTAAAACATGATTTCTAAACAGCTTGTGGTGCTGAAGTCTGACATATATTTGATATTGAATGAAAAACAACATACTGAAAAAGAGATGATTAAAGCTTGAAGCGGATCTCCCCACTGCTGTACCTACAACTAACAGATACTCTCTCTGCGCTCTCACCTGCAGCATGTTGAGGAGCAGCGATCTGAACTTGGTCCCCTCCACCATGAACATCGCCATCTTGTCACAGAGCTTGGCAGCTGTGGCGGCGAAGCTCCTGTCTGACACGGCTTTGGAGTAGATTGTGCTGACGACCTGAGCCAGGGTTTCCTCGGACCGCGCTGAGCACTGTGCCTCCTCCATGAAAGATGCCAGTTGCTGCTCCACCCCGCTGCTGTTGCTCCTCATGCTGTTGAGAAGGTCCACCAGCCGGTCCATGTTCTGAGACCCGGAGCCTGACGCCTCCACACGTGCCTCTTCCTGGGATGGGAGATGAGATAGGATATTAGTGATAGGTGAAAGGCGATGATGCAATTTTCAATTTCAGCATAAGTTTGTCCACAACCTAAACATTTCTAAGGACAAATTGAATGTCAAAAGCCAATTTTTCACACATAATGCAATAGATGGTACGAGTTCAGTACACCCCAGTCAAGCATTGATTCACTGGCATCGCTCAGGATATGATTTATTAATTCCCGCCTTGCTGCCTGCTAAGGGGTCCCATGCTGTCGAATCAAACCACTTCGGGTGTTAATGAGTTAGCTGTAGAAAGAGGAAGCTGAAAGCAGCAACACAGTAGGCTGATTTGCCAGTTTATTGCCCACAGTGGAAAACATAAAAAAACTGTTAAACTGCTAATGCTGCTGCTACTTGCTTCCTTGCGAGTCTGATGGCCCTTTCAGACACACCACACTTTGCTCGCCACTAGTTTCAGTGCACTGTTTGCAGCGCAGAGCAGTCAAAGTTCAACTAGAATGAAGTCCTGAGTGGTGCGCTGCGTGTGCGCTTTCCTCAACGCAGCGTCAAACTGTCACGGTGCAGCACAAGCCATTGGAAATAATGGGTTTTGGAGCATTGTGGTGCTGTTGTCGCGTTGTGTCTGAAGGCCCCATGAGTGTGAGTCTATCTTAATGCTAAATAGATAAATTACTCAAGCAAAGAAATGAGAAAAATGTGTGTCTACACGTTCATATATTAATGACAGTATACGTGTGTGCGTGAACATAATGAAAGTAATTATAATATGAAATGGTAGCGCGTGTGTACACATACACATTAGTCCTGACTGCCTTAATACTGACTGACAGACACTAAGCTGCTTTCCAGTACCTTGTCCTTTAGTCTCCTCCGCAGCCTCTCCTTTGACGACTGCAGCAAGCTGATTTTGGGCTGCTCGGACTGGCCCTCGCTTGCTGTTCCACTTCCTGCTGGGTTGGGAGATTCCTTATTAACTGTCAGATGTGGAAAAGCATTTGTAATGGGTGTTGACTCAGATTTGGGTGATTCATTGGGACTCTTACTGCTGCAGTCTTGAGGCGGTCTGATCTGCTCGTCACCTGCTTTTACATTCTCAGTCTCTTTGTCTTTGGTTGTTCTTGTGGGCACTCCTTTATCACCTGTAGCGTTTGTCTGTCCGTGCCCCTGACCTTTCTGATTGTGGTGCCAGCGCCGGTTCTGGCTGTATCCGTGGTGTGGGGGTCCTCCTTGGCGCTGCCCATGTCCTCCTTGGTACTGGCGAGGCGGCCGGTCAGCACTATTGTTTCTGTTATCTCCCAGTTCTGTTAAATTCTGCTGCTGTTGGTTTGGAGCCTGCTGTTGGGTTTGATCCCTCTGGTGCTGTGGTGACTGGTGTATGTGCTGAGGCTGGTTCTTCCCTCCTCCACCGCCGCCTCCTCCTCCCTGAGGCCGCTGCTGTCTCCTGGAATGAGAGCAGGTTTCAGTTAGCTTCATTGTGATGTAGCAGCAGCTGGCCTCAAACCTAAACTGCTCTGCTTCACTCTGACCACCACTCTGTGTCACACTGGCACCATTATGGCCTAAAACCTCTTCCCAAACCCTCTGCCCTGCCTAAAACACACTATAACTTGCCGTACTTGTGTAAAAAATAGGTCAGTTTTCTGTTTTATCTTCAAATCGTTAGCTAATCAATTATTAACCAATGCTCTTCTGTAAATCTTAGTATCATAATTGACAATCAGACACAAACAGTAACCTATCATCTACTGATACAACATTTAAGCAGCTAAAAATTCAAAAGCCCATTGCCTGCTTACATGTGGATGCACAGTGTGTCTGTGTTTTCCTGTCCTGCATAGCTCTGTCCTTTTGCTGCACTGGCTCTGGGCTTGACAAGTCGCTGACATATGGTCCAGGGGATTAGTCACCCTGGCACCCAGGAGGCAACCTATTATCTGCCGCAGCCTGTGAACTAGCACAAACTCAACTAGCAGCAGCCAGCACACCTTTGTTCAGACACAATCAACTCCATAACTGCTTTTTCTAGGTTATGTGTAAAACATATGGTCTGAACATTAAGGAAATCTTTGCCTGGTTCAACAATAAATACATAAGTGTTTCAGTAGATGAAGGGGATTTGCATCTTTTGAGCTCAAGGATGTATACAATGATGAGCCATTATATTAGGACCAGCATGGGCAGCAGGGAGTGATGCACTGTGTGTTGTGACATGTTTCTCCCATTACCACCGTTAATATTTTGTGCAAATTGTGCTGCAGTAACCCTTCTGTCAGTTCGGACCAGGCGGGATAGGCTGTGTTGCTCTCGCACATCAATGATTCGTCGGTTCATGGGTCTCACTCACTGCTGATCGGGAATACCCCTTAATCCCTGGCAGTTCTGAGATGTCCCAACCCAGTCGTTTGGCAATAACAATTTAGCCGTTGTCAAAGTAATTCAAGTCTTTACATCTGCCCCTTTAACCTGCAGCGAACACACTGACCATGAGAACACACTGTTCACTTTCTAATATATTCCAGACCTTGAAATATGCCGTTGTTAATAACAATTATTTGAGTGGTCACAATATTTTGGCTCATTGGTGACAGACTATTTGTCAATCAAGGCTAGTGAAATCATCAAAATGCTCAATTTCATTTTGGTTTGCTTGAAGTTGACAGAAGGATAAGTGGTTAAGCCGCTAAACAAACCAACAAACAATTTCAGACCATCCAGATTTTGAAACTTCATTATCTGGGCAAAAAGTCCAGATAATGGACTTTTTGCCCAGATAAAACTACAGTACTTGAGCCTGAATCCAAGTAATTATAGTAGATCTTTATGTTTAATTCTAACATTATGGTTTGGCAGACTGAAGAGGTGAGATTTCAACAATCAGGCAATACGCATTAGTGCGTGTATACACAGACATACACACTATATAAGTACAAAGTCTATAAGTTATACTTATAGACAAAAGTCTATAAGTACAAAGCCACAGTTTCTAGCTACTGGCAGGGACAGCATGAAACACAATGCTTTTGAGTCTTGAAAAATAAAAGTTTGTTCTTGCATTTGGTGTCTTTGTAAGTTAGAACGGGACAAACAAAACGCTCCAGAGCTCCATGCAGCTAAACTCAAACTCTTCAGATACTGGGGACAAGAGAGCTTTGGCAAAGACACAGTACTAAGAAAAAAATAAATAAATAAAAATAATAATTAAAAAAAAAAAACAAATGAAAAAAAAACACAAAAGCAAAATCTGTGACATCCATTATACTGCATAAGCCTTGTGGGAGGCTGGACTGACAAGCTAAGAAAGGCAAGTTGCAGGAGTTCTTCAGTGCCAAGACTGCAATGTGGGTTACATCATTCCTCACAAAAGCCTTTCCTTGCACTTTTTAATTTAGCAAACCTTCAATAACTTGAATTTTAGACCAAAATATGAAAAATTAATGAACAAGCCAGAGATTTTTGAGGCTACCGAACAAAAACACACTAACTATTCCACCTTGTGAGAGAGAACTTTCACCTTGTCAAAGTTCTGTTTCACCTTGTGAAAGTTCTTTTTCACACGGTGGAACGAAAACTTCCACCTAATAAGTTAAGTTTGCAAACTGATTCACTTTTCCCCAAATAGTTTAATATCAGAAAAACCTTGGACATTTTCTTAAAGCTTAAAAGAAATCTAATATATTCATATGCACAGGTCAAACAAATTAACAAATTCAGCAGAAAGTTAGAGGGACTGTCACTCTGATACATGGCAGAGAAAACAGATTTTAATGTACCTGCAAAATTGACCTTTGCAGAAATTAAAAAGAATATTTTAAAAAAGGGGTAGAAAATGAACAAGGACTCTGTGACTGTGAGGTCTGGTGAAAATAACTAAGAGATAGATTTTGAATCACGGCCCTATTTAGACATTCTATGCTTGTTTTAAAAAAATTTATTTATGTCTTATGTTTTTATCTGATCATTCCTGTGTTTTTGTTTAACTGGAATCATCAATGAAATAATCCCATAATTTAACGTCTGAAAAGCCCTAGTGGTTGTCATCTGTGTGTGTGTGTGTGTGTTTGTGTGTTGGCAGAAATTGAGTCTTTTTATAGTGTTTTTTTGGTTTATGTCTTGCCTGGCCTCTTCGCTCCACTCTCTTGGGGAGGTTGGTAGACAGTTCATCTCCTGACTCTCTTCTGTACCCAGCAGCCTCCAACACTTTGCAAATGTTCTTAGCATCTTTCTTAGTGAGATCGGTATCAGCTCAACACAGCCTTTTTAATCACATGGCTAAACTAAGATCTTCTATAGTACACAAGTGGTTTTCCATCCAGATGAAATGTGGGATTTCTGCTTGTTTCATGTATTAATTTAGGAAATGGTTCAACATCCTCATTGCTCCACACAGATCTGTTTTTGTCTGCTACCATTTTTCAACTCCTTTTTTTTCTCCAACACTTAAGTCACGACTCATGCACATCATGACCATTTAGCTGAATCTGTTTCCATTGCCCTTTCATTATCCTCTTATCGATGCAACAACTTTTCCACTTCAGCAAAGCCTAAAAACTATTCTGCGATATTTTAAGGTTTACTTTCTGATATTTGAGATTTCTGGTGTTTCCACTCTTATGCAAGAGTGAATAGGTGGATGGAAACACACCTCATGGTTAAAGTACACTGCCTTGCCAGACACTCCAATCAACAACCTCCAATGTCTTATTTTTCTTTTCTACAGCAAACTTTTAACTATTACATGGCTGCTTACCAAGGTTTTACCTAATTGTCAAATTCAGCTTAACACTGACTGACAGAAATTGCTTGAGATTTCATTTAATATGACTGCACAGTGAGATTTCATAATCTTTTGCAAAGCCGGAGACAACTCAGTGACACTCTTAAGAGTTGAGGAATATATCATCTCCCTCTCTGAAACACACACATTCGCTCATCTGATGATTAATTTGATCTCCACAGTAACTGTTAGTTTATGCTCATCTTTAATAAGCCCTTCTCCTGATCTACTGGTGATGCAGAGAGGTGAAAGTGAGACAGTAATAAAATGTTAATCACATTTAATGACTTTGAGCTCTGCAGTAGCTTGAGTGTTGCTTAGATTGACTATTTATCAGCCACATTAGTGCCAGAGAGATGTTTGCATTAAGGATAAATGACAGGGCCTCTGATGAAATTTCATCTCACAATATCTTGTTACTTAAACAGATCATCTCTGGCATGATCAACTGTCTAATCAAATGAAAAAATTTTTTTTTTTTTTTGGTTGAGATGATGTGTCCGGTAACATAAACTTATCAATCAGACTTAATTACTAGCTGACCTTTAGATGCTGGGGCTTTGTTTATGCAAATAAATAAAATGCAATATACAGTGTGTCAAAAGTTGAAAATGTATTCAGGTCCCATTTTGTGCTCTGGGTCTGGGCTTATGTTGTCACTAACCTGGCTGAGACTTGCCGCTTTCCCCCAGGGCCAGAAGGCAGAAGTATGGTTAACTGGTCTCGGGTGAACTGATCAACCACTCTACAAGCAGGAGAAGAGGGTATGCCACAATGCAGGTGATTGGAAGGATGGAGGAGGATGAGGGATAGATGAAAAGTGTGAAGTTAAGCGAACAATTTATAGGAAATGGCGGAGAAATTTTTGTAGATTGCAGGAGAGACAGGAGAATATAAAAGAAATGGAGGCGAAGCAGGGAAACGAAGAGGGAAACAAACAAAAAAACTACACATTCATATCTATGTCATTCAAACAACATGCATAGAAATACAGGAAGTGAAGAATGCTATGGGAACTAAAAAAACTAAAAAGGTGAAATGAATTGGCAGATGATGATCATGGGAGGAGGTAGGATACTGATCGTCAATCATGGATGTTGCTGTGGGTTTACATGTATGTGGATGGAGAATTCATGGACCCATTGGACCACTGGCCCAGACTAAAGAATCGATTGGCCCAGGGGGAAGAGAAGCCTGCAGCCCAGACAGTCAATAACACGGCCAAAGCTTTATACAGCCCACAACACACTGGTTTAATGGACTGTGGGGAGACAGGTTGTGACTGCCTGACTGAACATCTGCATCACTCTTTACACAATTTTTTACAAGAATGAAGATTCAAATCAAAACTAGGAATGGGCGATATGTCGAATATAATCGATGTATTGCAGCTTGTTCTGTGGGATGTAGTATGTATAATGTCTATATAACATAGAGCACAAACTGTCATAATTTTAAGCTTTCGGCTTCTCTTACTTTCTGCTATGGCTCTCTCTTTCTAACACACAAAAAGAAAAAAAAACTCACATACATATGTCACACATCTACGACGACTCTCCTGGGTGACGATGCTGCAACATGTGCAGCAAAACCATCCCCACAAAAGGCAGCAGTACCACAAATTTCTTTTACCATTTCAAACGCCACCCACTACAAAACGAAGAATGCCTGAAACTCTGTGTCTCCACATCTCGACCCACACCAAATAAAACGCCAAAAGAAACCAGCCCAGAAGCAAATCACTCTGGTTTCTTCATTGTCCAAATCAATCACAGAACCAGGCCACAGTATGTTGGCCTGCATCATGCCATTATTTATTTTCATTTGCAGGGTCTACTAGAATCATTTTACTGGTGCGATTTAAAGCATCAAAGGTTAAATTGAGGATTTATGAAGTGCTTTAGAGGAGATTTTAAAATTTTGAGACATTTATTGTGTATCATGATATAGCCTAAAACTACTGCAATATTATTCATAAGCTATATCTCCCAGCGCTTTTCAAAACTCACTAAACCATACTGAATGTGTGTGCATACATGCATGCATAAATAAATTGAGAGATTATAGTCAATAACTTGCCCAGGAGCCCAGGAGATACAAGCAGAAAAGCCAACCTTATATAGGAGGTGCAGAAAAACAAGCAGACCTGGGGCCACATTTTTTTAAATGTGAGAATGCATGTGCCCACAGATACTTCAACTCAGGTGTGCACCGTTTCTAGAACCAGCTGTGGGTGACAAGGGAAAGATTACATATAAGGTGAGAGATGTATTCTGAAAGTAAAACACTGTTTAGATTGTTTGCTTGTTTCACTCACTGTATTACTGTTTATACAGCAGTGCATTTCAATCAAAAGATTCATTTATGAAATTAATATTAAATAAATATTCATGAATAGGGATGTAATATACAAGTTAATGGACAGCATGCAAACAGCGTCACTGAGCTTTTCGATGAAAGAAGACATCATCTTGCTCAGTAGATAGGGAGATAGGGTGCTCGGTGTGGTTACACATTTCAGTTTAAATCGTACTTGTTTGTTCAGCATATCACTTTATAACAACAATGTGTGGAAACTGGATGCTGAGTCAGGCAGACTGAGGTTAGTCTTTGGTATTAAAATCACCTTTCTGTAATTCCAAGAACAATGAAAATGATGCTGTGTAAGAAGTGCAAGTTGTGTAAAACAGACGAAATAAAGTCTAGATGTGTAAATAATTAACAGATGTTTTTAGAAAGAGAAAAAATGGAGGAATAAAGAACATATTAGCTCCTTCTTTGCCCCTCTTCTGTTATGGAGCAGAAAGCAGTAAGCAGCACATTCCAGTAAATCACAACTAATTTCAGCCCTGCTTGACGTGCCTACTAAAGTAGAAACACATGCACTACCTCCCCTTTCTTTTCCTTCCTGCCACAGCCAGCCTACACTTTTCCTTTACTCAATCTCACGGCCTCACTTTGTTTCTCTTTCTTGCGCTTTATTCAATACAACCCTCAACCCTCGTGCTCCGCACATATAGTCAAAGGATCAACATTTATCGCCATATTTCATCATCTGCTTCCAACAAGATTACTTTTAACCTTTTCTTCACCGGTAGAAAATACAACACAACAGTAAATAAACAGAAAAATCTAACATTATCTATGTGGTTTTACGTGGCAATGAATATTTATTGCCTCAGGCTTCTGATTCTGTCAGGGAGCCTGCATGCAGGATAACATCGACATATGAGGATTACCACGTTTGATAACATGACAAACATATGCAGTTAATGTGTTTGATGAGCAAACAATCTAAGCTTCATAAAGAACAATATGGAGTAATGATAGCTGTGGAGGCTGTTTTCTGCGTCAGTTCTCTAACGCAATAATCTGTTTCAACACTGCAGGGTCACTTGGCCAGGTTGGGTAGTCCTGTTGTTCCATTCACAATGGATTTGTAGTTTTCTTGGGTCCTTGCTACTGTCTATAAAAGCCTTTTTAAGTATTAACTATGGTGATATTCTCCCTTCTTTTACAAACCGTTCCACAAAAGAATAAAACATTTCTTGAAGCCCAGATTCTTGGCTTTTAAAGCTAAACTCTGAGAGGCACTACAAGATAGCTATGGTTACAAAGAACATACGAAGAAATAATATATCCTAGAGGCAACTGGCAACTCAACTCTTAGAGACTAAGAGTTTTCCTAAAGGTGTTTTTCTTAAATTGTCTATTTTATTAGCATTACAATACAATACAATACAATACAATTATTATTATCTTATTTACCAAATGTTTATTTTATTATTTAATACTTGGAGTATTCATACATCAGTGTTGTTTTCATGTTTTGAGAGCAAAGGGAGGACCAACCCAGAGTTAGTATTGTGTTCTGCATAAACTGTTTGAGTGTACGTTTTAATGATCGGCCAGATGGACCAAAAGGCAAAAAAAATAACGTTCTATTCTATTCCATTCCATTTTACTCTTATCACTTCAGTCCTCCCCCATCTCTTTTTGTAACTGTTACATACTGTAAAAAAAAAAAAAAAGCAAAAAAAAGAAATCCAAGATTCATGCAGAGATCCCTTGAAGCAGAGACCTCTCTGATGAATGATTTGGTCTGTTGTTAACATGTGCTTATGTACGAACAGTCATAACTTCATTTCTGTTTCCAGTCCAGTTTATTCAAGTCTGCTTAAACTGTTGTATTGATCCCCTTTTCATGTCTGTCCAGTCCTCTTATGTTCTGCCTCATCCCTCCTTTGATATTTTTCATCCTAAGCTTCTTCCTGCTTTCTCCATTGCTGCAGTGCAAATATATTTGGCCAGCTTCTGCGATGCCCATCTTCAGTCAGAGACCTTTTGTTGATAACAAATAATACAAAAACAGTTCTAGGGAGTGGACTCAGACTTTTGGGGCCCCACTCAACTTCTGGGTAGTCACTAAGTTTCATGATATTTCTACACATACACATGGGCATACACCACTACATACAACTACATATAATCACTGATATACTCATTAATATGTATGCAAAACTGGACATTTAGTTAGCCCTTAAATACAAGCTGTAAAGTACTGACAAAATGTGCTTGGAAGCAGAGTGCACATGAAAACAGGATTGTCTCTTGTTAATATTTCCAGTTTGAAAAAACAAATGGACTGAAACCTAAGCAAACTGCTGTTGGTCAAAGTTTATATTTTTGTTCTTTTCTTTTTGCCAGGCCTGCACTGCACCCATCACACATACACACAATAGCTCTGGACAGAACCAATTATTCTCTGTACTTAAAAACAAGGATGAAAGTGCTTTTGTCCATTTGGTATAGCTAAAATTTCCTCTTTTTAACCACAAATTCAACCCAAATATTTTCTCTTTGCCTGTCTCTTAGCAACTGAAGAACAGTTTTCCAGTGACATGAGGGTAGGGAGTGAGAGAACAAGAGAGAGAGATTTTTTTTTTTTCTCTTAAGGACCTGGTTTCAATGAAGTCAGACTTGGGTGGAATTAGATTTCAGAGTGTATACAATTAGAGCAGATGTGCCACTTCAAAATTTAGTGCCAGAGTGGCAGAGTTTGAATTTTTGGGGCAGGAGAACAGGTTAAATGTTGCAAAGCATGACAAGTAAATACATACTCAGAAAAGGAAAGAACGCTTGAATATTGAAGGCAAAACAGGTGACTGAGTAACTGGCTTAGTTTTTGTTGAGTGACCTATTAAATGTTACAAAAAAAAAAAGAACCTTGAACGTCTCCTCAAAGTTTTTTTTTCTTTTTCCTGTCTGCAGTGAAGTGTGGAGCCTGCATTCCTGTCTTGACATTGCTTTGGCCGGGGAGAGATGTTAAGGCTATGGGACTGGCTGTGCACTGACATCTGACATCAACGCAGAAAAAACATTCCCTCTCACTGAGGTAGGTGTGTGTGCGTGTGGGTCTTTGTGTCGTGTGCATATGTGTGCGTGTGTGTGTGTGCAGGCTCGCATGCGTCATTACCGTCGGTCATTCCTCCTGCGTCGGAAGAGCTTTTTGGTGTGTGCAATCTCAGCCTCGTTAGGAAGGGGTGGGAAGACCTGTTAGAAACAAATCATAGAGTGAGAGACGGCTGCTGTCAAGACCAGCAATTTATATCACTATGGAAAGTATCTATAGAATTCCTCAGTGCTGAAACGTGCAAACGTTTCTCATAAATAAAACAGATATATTCCAGCCTTTTTTTTTTCTACATCTAATAACCTAAAATCAGCAGTAGGAATACTGTATATCTCCATGGATTTCACTGAATGAAAAATATCTGCTGTGTATTTGATGTTGGTGAATGCCTTCCCTCCTCACTACTACTATAACCTAATTCTGCTGAACAGACAGGCTACAGTGATGAGAACTGTATACCCTGATATGTATTTGTGTTTATAGTCTTCAACTAGACATGTCCTGACTTCCTGAATTTCAGATACTCACAAATCATTGTCAGTTTGTGTCTGACAGTTATCAGTCACACAGAGGTAACACAGAGGATGTTTTCACATCTGTTCGCAGAAAGTACAAATTTTTATGTTCCATTGTGAGAATTTTTAAAGAACTATATAGCTGATAATCTTACACACAGAATTTGACCTCAAATAATATGGTGGCACGCTGATATAAAATACTCTATACTTATTTTGGACACATGCTTCATTTGCTGTTCAAAATTAATGCACCTGCGATGCAATAGTGAGGCTTAATTACACCGTGAAAGAGCTTTTAGCTAAGGTTATTTCTGTAAACAGTAAGACAAAGCAGATAGATAGTTTCTAAGCGAAAACCACTCAAATACCAGCTAGCTTGTGAGTCTAAAGGACAGTGGCAAGGGAAATGAAAATATGTAAATACATAAACTACTAGTAAAGCCGTTTTAATAATATCTGTTCAAAACTTCATGGAATCAGTCAAAATTCTTTCTCTCCTGATTTAAACATTTAAAAACCAGGATTTCAAAACTCCTTCCACAGCCAAGTGAAACATACTTCTTCCTGTTTAATTAAATTTGCCCAGCAACTCAAGCAACAGCAGTTGGTGAGTACAGGAACTACATTTCATTTTTGAAACAAAAAACCCAGGATCAAAATTAGTTGAAGTAAATGAACAACAGGTATTTTTAATTTGATTACATATGTAATTTTGTAGGAAAGTGACTATGGAATGTACAGATTGTAGAGTACTGTCCTTTACTTGCTCAGTTCACTTCCTGTGAAAAGGAAATAAGGCCATCCATCATACATTAAACATCAGCCCTGTCAATCAAACAGCACACTCCCTCTTCCTCAGCATCACCATGTGCTGTTACCATGGTTTCAGGTGGCCTAGGACTAGTTCTGTGGTGTATTCATATAGTATGTGGTGGTTGACAATGTCGTGATGGGTGCATAAATGTACTGCCTTAAATAGACATTATGTTAAAATCAGATACTGTGCATAATGTGAGGGGTGGATACTTGAGTTTGTGAGAGGCTGAAGAAGCATCTACCTGCATCATCGACAATCAGAGTCAATAAGTGTCAGTGTAAGTTATTGATCAGGGATGCATGCGTGTGTGCTGTGCAGCAGACAGCTGCAGGCTGAGGCAATAAGCCCCAAATGTCTCCATACTCTGAAACCAAGGTATTTTGCAAGAAGGTGACCACAGTCTGTAAGAAGGAAGCAGAGCTCTGTTTGCTCTCCAACAGTACCATTCAGTTATTGTTCCTTTTTTGATTTCTTGATAAAAGAATAACAAAAAAATGGGAACCAAAGAATTTGATCTCAGCATATCTTGTCTCATGGCCAGTTAATGTCCATCAAGTAATGACATTAATGTCTAATTCTCTTTTATCCAAGATCTCTTTATTAGATCTAGAAACAGCCAAAATGCATATTTGGTTGATTCCAATCTTTTTAAAGAAAACAAGAGAGACAGAGTTACAGAAAATGTTTTCGAACTGTTCTGACTGTTCTGTAGTGCTGTAAAGGCTTAAGGCGATCTTTTGCAAAACCACAAGGACAACATTCATGTGAACATATAGACCATACACCATATCTGCACCGCATTGTCACGTTCTCGTTTTGCATGAACACACACCTAACCTTTTTTTGCACAAATAAACTTTACATTCAGACATCCACAAACATATACTGTAGATATTTAATTGAGTTTGAGAGAGAGCTTGATATTTGACACTGCTGCTCTAACCTACTTCTCTGTTAGAGAGGCTGCTGGACGATCGTTGGATTCTGATTGAATCCAGATGTGAGAGGCAGAAAGTGTGTATGTGTGTGAGTGTGTGAGTGTGTGTCTGGGGGGAGACACTACATTTGTGTGGCACAGTGCAAAAAAAAGAAACACACACTTAAACTGTCTGCTAGCACAAAGCTTTACTCTGACCAGAGCAATTTAAAAGGTTTCACATATAAACCCAAAAGTATGGATATCTTTGAAATTCTGTTGATTATTTTCCCCCAAGCTTTAACTTCTTGCCTGTGAAAGAGTCTGACAGGGAGAAAAAGTTGGTGGAGAAAGAAAGAGAGGAACTGTTGCATGTTTAGCTACTGTAGTTTTCCTCTAGGATATCATTAACTGTAATTCTGCCTTCAAATGGTAACCAGATGACAGTGAGCGTGCATGCATGCACACACGCACACGTACGCACAAAAGAGTAAACAATCCTGCTGTCATATACAACACATATTTACCAAAACCCTTTGACCTAATAGTATTTTTCCATTGGTAGCTCAGATTGCTTTTTTTTTTAATCGCAGATCTTTGCTGTAAATTTTAAAAATGGCTCTTTTAAGTCAAGCAAATCTATGTCCAAAGAACAAAGGCATTATTTTGCACAACAGCAATGCCTTAGAGAAAGGCTCTAGACTCATGTGTGCACAGTTTATAATACATCCGACAGAAACATAGAGGCAGGAAGCGAGAGATGTAGAATTGTCTCTGTGGCAGACAGGGAGATTGCGGTGTGTGTGTGTGTGTGTGTGTGTGTGTGTGTGTGTGTGTGTGTGTGTGTGTGTGTGTGTGTGTGTGTGTGTGTGAATATGCTATCTGCAGGTAGCAGCCAGTGTGGGGTAGATGAAAGAGAGGCGTGTGCTCTCCTGGTCCCCAGACAGGAGACCTCTCACCTCGAGCCCTGTGCATTGGTGTGAATGACTTGCTAAAGGGACAGATTAAATATATAATATAAAGTGCTAACCAGGGAGTCCAGTTTGAGTAAAAGGTCCACAAACCTGCATCAGGCAGCAAAACAATTCACAGTGGTTGATAATACAGCCACAATCGCAAGGTAAACACTACAATTACCCCATTCGCACTACAAAGTTATCAACAATCAATGTGTGCTGCAGTGTATTTGGTTGGCCAGCACCACACATAATTCTGGAGGTAAGACCACAGAGATTATTGCAGCAGCCTTGAGTACTGAAGAGTAAAATGAGTGAATGAATGTCGTAGGAGCAGGAGAGAAAAAGAATAGAATATGCAGTAGATATTTTTTTATGAAAAAAGACAGTTTTGACAGTGTGAGTGATGTGAGATTTGAAGGAAAGAAGAGGATCAAAATGCAAGAGAAAAATGGCAGGAACTGTCAACACAGAAGGAGAAGCTTTGCATGTATTGTTGAGGGATTTGAGATCAATGATCATGACTTCAGAATCATGACAGTTAATTTGAGAAAAACTGGTTTTCTTCTGGGTTTTTATATCCTCGAGGCAGCTGGTGATAGTGGAGCCGGCACTGACAGCTGTGAACCCTGACTAGCTAGTTAGTAGATTCTTGCAAATTTGGAGTCGGGGTTACGATCTAAAGCATTAATCATTTGTTTTAACCAAAGCCTATGCTGAAAGAGCTAGCATTTTTGACACCACACTTGCATTTCAGTGGCTAAAAATTCTCACCCCTACTGTAAACTGCTTTAGTCTCTTGTGTAAGACAGGCGTTGAGACTGAAAATGTCAAAATGGTTAAACAGTAAGTTGAAGTTTTCCAGGCTCAAACAAACAGAGAATCTCAGTTGTCACACCCAGTGCCAAGAGCCTACAACAACCAAAAATCAAATGAATTTGCTGTCAAGTTTAAATTTTACAACCCTAATTGAGGTGTTTGTTTGTGTGTGCACTGTATTAAGTGCTTGGGTGTGTGGGTCTGCCTTGTGAGGAAGTTGACATACCCTACAGCATTCCAGAGAAAATCACAGGTCACTGGGAGTGGCTACCTGGGATGCTAACAGAGAGCATGTGTCCTTTGTACAACAAAACCACATAACCACGTAGCCCCCAAGCAATAACAAAATACCTTCTCTGAAAGGAATGCATCATTTCGCTTTTAAAAGGGCTGACCACGCTCCTAAAGCAAATTTCACTACTTACCCCCAGCAGTATCTAAAAACGGTTTCATTTTTTCTGAGAATTTTGCCGAAAGGGTCACGGACCTGGGTCAGATACCATTGTTGATCCATTCATAACAATGACGCTGCTTTAGTGTGAAAGGGGTATAAGTAACAAGGAAGGAAAGTAAGGAAATGAGAAAAGCGAACAGGGATGGAAACGTGAAGACTAAAAACGGAGAATAACGATTATAGAACTTTCTCTGCGAAAGCACAGAAAGTGAAGTGCATGTCTTCCTGTCACTTCTAGTGTATAACAATTCTGCTATGATGCTCATTCAGTCAGTCCATTGTTTCTCTCAGCTTATTTATGTTGCTAGGGCCCACAGCCAAAAGCAATAAATTTAAAAGTGCCCCAGGGGTGGCATTAGAGGACAGGTTGTTGAGAGAAGAGGTGAGAGGGAGAGCAACTATGACAACAAAGAGAGACTGTAAATACAAGATAGCAAGCACATAAGAGAGAGGGAAGCAGAAATGCATATGCTTAAAATATTTGGACATTTTGCCCACAAACCAAGCCTGAATGAATAATGCTTCTTCCTGTATCTATATCCAAATTAAGTTTGGCTTTTTTTGCTTTATGTGTTGAGTTTTAGCACTGCGACACGGCTGTGACACACGGCTACCTATAAGTGTGACATTAACTGTAATTGTTATATATAACAACAACAATTTAAAACTGAATCAAGAGAAAACAGTAAACCTGCAGTGTTTTTAAAACTGCCAAAAGGAGAACATCTTAATGTCCTCACAACTGCAAGAAGTGATCATTTTGGCCATGTAGGGCCAGAGGAGACAAACTGTGACATATCATATGACATACATCACCTTTTAAGTTGATATGCATCATCCAGCAGTAGCAGAGCAACATTATCATTAATTTGGAGTTGTGGTTCAATTAAATCTAAGTCCCCATATTCTCCATCTTTTAGTCTCTTTTAGCTCTTTTGGTCTCCTGAGGGAATAAATGAGGGAAATGTCTGGCTGCTGCTAAAGGGTCCACTATGCTCACCAGTGAGTCTCTAATTGTGTCTGTCTGCTGTTTGGTGCTGAACAGGTATTATACAGTGGGTTTTTAGAGATTTCTCAGTATATGCTTGAAAATTGAATTCCTATCCTGGGAATTCAGTAATAGGAAATACTACATCATTTGAAATTGGCAGTGGCATGCTGCTGCCATGATCCTGGCTATGCAGCGTCTAGCTCACTCGTGTTAGATTCAAGTTAACATGTAGGATGTCTCAAATTGTTTTTCTGTAAAATCCCTGTAGTAAAGGATATGCTCTATGTTTCATGATCCCCACTTTAGGCCTTTCATGTAACTTACTGTGAAGCTGATTCCTGCCAACAGCACAGAGAGAGGAGATTTAGAGCTGCCACTGTCAGGTATAGCACGTGATCAGTGACAAGAGGCAAAGATGTGAGGTCCTGACATCCGTGTCTCATTTAATAAGTTATCTGAGGCTGGAGCCACAGCAGAGCACAGATAGATAGACAGGTGCATCAAAGAACCTGAGGGTCTAACTACAAGAGGAGATGGAGCCATTGTTAGATCATAGTGTCGGAGAAAAACAAGAGGAAAAAAACCCTTTAATGCATAGATGTGTAATCATATGATAACCAATGCTGCAGCAGCAGGTTTCACATGCTTACAGCTCTGTTTTAGCCATCTCTCTCAATGATGGAAAAAAAAAAAAAAAAAAAAGACTTCAAACATACATGCTCTCTGTGTTACATTACACTGACAGTCACCTTATGTTCTCTGTAGGATACGGCCTGGTGCTTTGTGTTTGCATGTGTGGTCTGGTCTTATATTTACTTGTGAAGAACAGCTTATGAGGATATTCTGGCTGCTGCTTACAGTGAAACAAGCTGATTTTACTGCTCTACTATAGGCATAAATTTACATGTGGGCAGCAAACACAGGTGACTGACCATTAACAAACAGAGGCTAGGGATGGAAAATGAATTTAAATATGACACAGATTACCTTGTTTCTTGGGATTTAGCACAACCAGTAATATCCCAAACATAAACCAATTCAATAATTAAAGAAGAGAAAAATAAAAAGGTGGCGTAAAATAAGTTACCTTTCTTTTTCATCATATACAAGAATTTGTAATAGAATAAATATCTTGTCTTTCTGTACAGACACAGACTGGCTGTGAGATGTGATCAATTTAACAGATCAAATCACTCATGAGCTACATCTCTGGGGGACTCACAAATTTCCCAAGGTATCCTGCTTTCATGCTTGTACTCAAGTCTCCAGCGTTTCCCCCATGCTTGAGCATAGAGCACAACAGTGAACAGTGGTGATTAAGCCAGTATGTGTGCAGTTGATAGAGTGTAGGAGCCAAGCAGCAGTAGGACCAGGGACAATAGCAGGAAGAGACCACAGGGAGGGGGCTGCCGGTCACCATGACCTCCTGGATATTGTTCTGCTGCCCACCAACATTTGAAGGATGGAGGGGAGGAGTGAAGGACGACATGAGGAGAGGAGGGAGGAGGACGGAGAGTAATGATGGTGGTCAGAGGAGAATAGGAAAAAGGAAACAGCAAATAGGAAGAAGCAAAGGGAGACAAGGTAAAACAATGTTAGAAAAGACATGAAGGAGACAGACGAGCACGTTTGAGGAGAGTAGAAACATAGATGAACAGTAAATGTGTGTGAGTAAATACTGTGAGTGGAGTGCAGGTCTCAGACAAACTGACAGCTGATAGACAGATCACCAAAAAAGCCCACTCCTCCCCCAACGTCCCTTCTCAACCGAACTCCTGCTCTGCGGCACGTACACTTCCAGACAGAGGGGCCAACCAGTCTGTAATATCCCAGCTCCAGACTCCTGCTTTGTTCCCCTGTTGGACGGCTTTGTCCACAGAACAGACCGGATGTCTCCTCAGTGACTAGCCGTTTTCTCCCTCTCTCCTAGGTCTCACCCTACCCTGCTGTTCCTTCTCTGGTGCCCTCCATTGTTGAAGAAATTATGAACTCTAGTCAACATTATCAAATCAGCAGCTTCTATTATCATCTGGAGTCTCTCTTCAGGATGAATTTAATCTTGCGGCTTTAAGTTTTTACTTCCCAGGAACATATATGGGAAAAAGTAATATCTTGTAGTTTGACTTTAAGACAGAGGACTAAGCCTGCAACAAAGAATTATTTTCAGTATTGATTAATCTGTTGATTATTTTTCTTGATTAATCAATGAATCAATCATTACTTATCAATTGCTCTATGAAATGTTCTTCCCTAATTTGTTTTACCCTTGATACACCCTTATGTCTCAAAAGCTGGTTATTATGGATTTTTAATTATGTCTGTTTTATTGGTTTTCTTTTTTTTACAAATTTATTTAATTTCTATATCTTTGTTTTAACTGTTCATTTTGTGTAAGCTTGTTTTATAAAATGTCATACAAATAAACCTAATTATTATTATTATTAATGTTCAGTAAAACTATTGGTGTTCAGGATCCATGTGATACCTGGCACGAATACACAGATCAAATACTTGCTCTCTGACCCCTGAATGCTTCTGTCATTACGACCTGACACTGGATGTGAGGGTGGGGTTATTGTATGTGCAGGTTGACATTCCAGAGAGGCCAGTAGAGGTGCAGCAGAATCTGAGGCCGAAAGGAGGAAGCCCATTCTCGCCGAGCTGCTCGCACGCCCACACACAAAAACGAGATGTTTTCCACATCCCAGGGCTATTTGTAAATCTATTCTGGCTCCTGGAAAGGGGAAGTGAGCGTTGGTAGGAAGTGTGGAATGTAGTTGGGAACTTTGAATGATGTAGCCCTGCAATACAGGAGCTGGAAGCGATGACTGTGGAAAAGAGACCTGCTATTGTTGCTTGGTTACACAGATTATGATTATATAAATGCTGGATACAACAAATATTATCTTCTTACAAACAAACATCCATAATGCACAAGCAAAGCTTGAACTATGTGCTAGTTGTGGAAGAAGTATTCAGATCCTTCACTCGTGCAAAAGCACCATTTAAAAAATATTCCAAGTATAATTTTTAACAGTAAAATGTGTTTAGTGTAACTGTACTGGTTCTGCAGTAAAATGTCCCTAATCCCTAAAGAAAAAGTACCTCGAAATGGTACTTAAGTACAGTACCTGAGTGAGCGTCTAAAAATTATTTCAACATCGATTATATATCGAATATTTGGTATTTTTGCTTGAATAATAAGTGAAGCGTTTCATTGATTATCAAAACAGTTGCTAGTTATTTTTATTGCAATAGTCAAATCAATTAATCAACTAACTGTTTCAGCTTTAATCTCTTCAAAGGCTGAAACACTGGTTAATTATTTAAAATAAAATTCATATTTTATCCAACTGGTACTGACTGGTTAACAACTGACATTTCTAGATTTCTGAGAAGACACAATGCTTGGAGGGCCCTCTCATTAGAATGAGAAACAACTGGGCATCAGTGACCTGGCATCACTGCTGCATGACTGTGGGCATGTACATGCTGAATGTTAAAAAGAGTCAGAAACAACTCAGGAATGTGAGGGAGAAAAAGAGAAAATGTAGCACTCACTCCCCAGCTCTGTGTATCTATGACCTTACTGAGTCCCAGTGCCAACACACATCCGATCCCAAGCACATCAGACAGACGCAGTTGACCCAATCTTTCTTTTGGCCCTAACTGAATGAACGGAAAAGGCAGTGTTGGCTCAGGAACCATACAATGCGGAAGCCATCTTGGTAGCGCAACTAGGCCCATCTTGGCTGAAAGTCTCTGAGAGACGAAACACAGCTCTGCTCAGAGGCCAAGGCGGGAAGGAAAGAGGAAGAGACTGTGGCTCAAACACTATGAAAGATGGAAGACATCTTGGCTCAGAAAGCAGGGTAGGAAGAGAGAAGGGTGACATCGGTGACCCACAGTGAACTCTGTCAGCCCAGTAAATCACAAGTCACCTTGGAAAACACAATGCTTTTTACCTTGTAGCCTATAATGGCATACACAGCTGCTAAATCCACTTTGTTGACTGCAAATACATCATATTCAGAGATACATTATAATGAAGAAGGTGGTGTTGTAATATATCCGCCCTAGAGAAGCATTCTGTACCTCTGATCCTTCAGTCTCTTGAAGCCTGAGTTATCCAAATCAGGTAGGTATTTTCAAAGTGTTACAAAGACAGTTGTTTTTATTATTTTGTCTTCTTCATTAATATTAATGAGGGTAGGTTAAATAATTTAGCTAGTTGTACCTAAATATAATAAACTAGCAACTGAGTTTATAATCCATAATTGTTATTCATAGATATAACCACCAGGGGTCAGTGTAATATTTTAGCCACTTTTCATATCAATTACAGCCCACTTCAACATCTGCCCAGTAGATGTCACCAAAGGTTCATTAATGATCAACCGGTCTTATTTGTAACTGTAAATTACTCTACACAGACTGATCTTACATGTATTAATTGTTCTTTAACAGAAAGAAATTAACTTATATAATTTTCTTCTTCTAAGGAAGGAAAGTTGACCCCTGCTTTTTGCAGTGGCATTTAATTTTCTGGTGATGTTGTTATGAACCTGACAACAGCACCAATGCTCTGCTCAGTGCACCTGTTGTATTTTTTCATTACACCACAAGAGGTCGCTCTCTAACAACTAATGGAGAGATGCTTTCTGCCTACAGGTCATAGTCCACCTTGTCCAATCAATGTAGCTGCTGTAAGAGCTATTTTACAAAACACACAATGCCACTAGTGCAGCAGAAAACATATATATTAAGAAATCTTACATATTAGAGTGTGAAAACAAGATAAGAGCATTTAGTTTGAGAAAAAGTGAAAAATCAAGGACTTACAGAGCGCAAATGGGGTAGGAACCTCTCAATATCATTCATGTCTATGCCATCATCCTCCTCAAACTTGTTTTTGTTCATCCTGGCAGAGAAGAAGTGAGAGAGCCAGAGTGAATCAATGAACTGTAACCCTCAGGGATGATACAGACATAAATGGGATCAAATAGTGACAGATAACAACTCTAAAGACATTGCTGAGACAATAAGAAGTAGTCAAACAGAGCAGAGCAGCACCAGCAGGACCAAATACTGCAGATAAAAACCAAAAAATAGACCCAAAGCTCAGATCTTACCCCTCTCTGTCAATATGTGGCAGGTGCTTTGGCGTTCCTCTGAGGTGTTTCCTGTGGAAATGACTGAAGTCCAGTTTCTCTGGCTGCATGTCCCAGCCTGCACCTCTTTAATACAAAAAGAGACAAAAAGACAGATCAAAGTTTAGAGACAGCCAGCGTCAATGCATATACACAAGGAAAGTGGGGAAAGCTATTTAACTTTCTACATTTTAAACACTGTTTTTTTCTTTCTCTGGATAAACTAGGCTTTATATGACACCGCAAAAAAAAGACTAAAGTTGCTAAACATCCTGGTTATCTTGTACTAGATGAGAGTCCTGGTAAGACTATGTCTAAGTAGTGCAAGATAAGTATCTATCATGGTATTTGTTCTCAGTACTCTTTCAAATACATCAAACACATGCCAAGTCAAGCCGTCTTTTTCCATCAAGAGCGCTTTACAAACAAGTTATATTAACCAGTCTTTCGTACAAAATGTGATATTGGATCTCCTCTGGCTTAGTTTGAATACTCAGTTCAGATGCTCCCTTTGAAGATGGCTTTATATACAAAGAAACAGACTGGTGGGAGGAATGGTTGAGTACTGCGTAAGGCAAACCAATTATAATACAACAGCCCAGGAAGTGGTGAGGTGTGGATCATCTACATTGAATAAAAAGCTCTATTAACCGCTGACCTCATGATGCTACAGTAGACTTTTGTCACCACTAGATGGCGCTGGCTGACAAGACACTCACTTCATTAATTGCAGTAAAAAACTACATAAAAGTGTGTACAAAGTATAAATTGACCAATACTGGATTTTTGAGGCTGATACAGGTATCAGCATCTGGGAGTTAAAAAAAAGAACAAGAATCAAAGACATATTGGCAAACAGTATTTTTTTTTAAACACATAACATAAATAATCAAACAAAAAATAGTCAAATAAAGTAAAGTACCATTCCTCCCACTTCAAATCTGCAAATTCCAAAAAAGGCTAACTTTATATGCATTCACTTGACACCTTTTCACAGTTGTTTGTTTTGAGACACAGCTATAGCACAACTTACAACTGAAAGGCCATTTTCCACACAGCTTCAACTAGAAGGGCAGAAATGACACCTAATTAATTATCACTCAGCTTTCATTCAGTATTGAATCTATACTACTCCACGTCTCTGTCTGCGTGAGGGTAGAATTTCTTGCATCATCCTACTGTGCCGACTCCTTCACTGCGTGCTCAGATGTGCCAACGTGGCCGGAACTTAGGTATCAGAAGCTGCTGTGCAGCTGTTACCATGGCAACCAGTCCTCCCTCCAGTGCAACTGATTTATGTCCCACTCATTTTCTCTTTTTCCCTTTTTTTTCCTCCTCTAAGTTTCAGGTCCAGCTCTTGTTTGGAAAAATTATTTAGTCACAGTGAAATTGAACAAGAAATGTTGATAAGACAACCAAAATCAGGTTGAGGGGAAGGGAAAGATGGAGAAGAGCAACCAAAAGAAATAAAGGACTATTACAAAGTATGCGAGAAAGAGGCAAAGCTAAGAGACTAACTGTGTCTAAATCTGTCATATGAACCCTAGAAACTATGGTTGGAATTCAGACTCAGTAGACTGCACAAGGTATTTTGTTTGTGAAACAGCAAGGCACCTACCCATGTGAGTCCATTGTGTTGGCGGCCCATATGTCTGTGCCCAGGATGTCAAAGGAGCCATCTCTGTTACCGTTCTAGACAGCACACAAGGAAAAGGAAGGATGGATAGTTTCAGTATGACTACAAAACACTTAGCTTGTATCTGATGTTTATAAACAGGAACACTACAGGAACTACTCTTCTTAACAAGCACCTACAATTTTCCTTCAGTATCTTTAGTTTGTTAATTAAAGGGGTATTCCACCAACTTTACTCTTGGGGTATTGAAAAAAGAATTGTCAAAATACATGCAGCACAAACATCTTGACTCTTATTCACCACTATGGGTCAAGCTCAGTTTGTAACAAAGGTTGTCTCTCAAAAACTAATCTTCATGTGCAAAATGGATGGAGGGCCCCTTTTAAATTTAACAAAGATGAAAAGTTGCTTTGTGATGATATGTTTAGGTCCTCATGAAGAAAGATGGGAAAGGCCTCCCAGGGGAACTATACAAAAAGCATGACAAGCAGGATATAATACCTATTTAACTGTACATTCTGTCCATAGAACACTCACCTGTATATCATGTTTATTGTATATATGTTTTTACTGTAGATACTGTATATTTCCTGCACTTGCTGCTATTGCACTTCTGGTTAGATGCTAAACTGCATTTCGTTACCCTGTCCTTGTACACAATGACAATAAAGTTGAATCAAATCTAATCTAATCTAATCTAATGTGACAGAAGTAGCCAAACATCCTGATCTTGATCCCACAGTTTCCCCACAACAGACATTCTGTCTCTCCCATTAATTCTTTACAGTGGTGATCACTGAAAGACTGCTGAGGGAATGTTGCAGAAGTAAGAGACACATGAGACTACAGATGAACCTACACATACAGATGTATCTTTACCTTGGAAGGGCCTTTGAACTGGTTGTTTCTGCCTCTGCTGCCAGAGCGTGAGCCAGAACCTGGTCTGGACCCCGAACTGGGCCTGGACCCTGTACTGCCATTACTGCTGTGTTCCCACTCGTCCTGCAGAGATGAGAGAGGACAACAGAGAAAAAGACACAGGTCACAGAGGAGAGCACAGCCACTTCTTAGACAGAATTAAAAAAAACACAACAAAGTAAGTCCCTAACAATGTTTAGCTGAAATTAAAAATGGTATATTTATCTTCAAACCAAAGGTAGGTATGTACAGACTGTCTGTAGGACAGGTTGGTCTGCCTTTTTGTTAGTGTGTCATTTCTCCTGCTTTTGCACTTGTTTTGTGTGCATATTAAGAACATTACAACAGCCTGTATTGTATTCTGTTGCTTAGCCCAAGGTTCTAAATTCAACACACTTGAAAATACAACAAATCAGCACAGTTTCAAAATCTGCTGCAGTATTGTGTTGCTGAGCTGAAATAACGGTTCCTATTTTTGTCACGCCGTTTGCTTCCGTTATTGCTGAATCGTTTCTGTGTTTCACTATACACTTCAAGAGAACACAGCACAAGGGTTCAAGCTTTTTTCAATGTTTTTATGCCAAGTCTCAGATATTATACTCCCAGAAGCTTGATGTCAAAACAAATTGAAAACAGAAAGTTTAGGACTCTATTTTTGCTACACTGAAAATGTACTGACAGGAAACTGATGTACTGATACATATAGATAGACACTACATAATATACTGACACCACAATCCTAGTCCCTCCTTTAACCTCCCTTATACTTTGGAGCGCTGTGCTCTCTATGAACCTCTCACCCATGCTGTTTCTCCCTCACTACTCACTTCCTGGTGAGTCATGCCAATGAATCTCTTAGGAGCAATAACACTCTAAATCATTGCAGAGTGTACAGTCAGAACAGAGCAGAGCAACACACACACGCACATGCATTCACACACAAACACACACATACACACAGATATTCAGCAGACTAACTGAATGATAATTCAATTAGGATTATTCAGTTACTGGCTCTAGCCTCACGGTGTCCCGTGTTAGTCATTAAAAGCATACTTTGTCTCCAGCAACCGCAAGGCAGTTGATGAGCTGTGAATCACTTAAAGCTGGTGTTACAGCCTCTTCCAATCATATACTTGAACGGACAATGAAAAGGGAAAGATGTATATGAACACAGAGAAGACAGAAGACGGACTGATTCAGGACTAGGCCAGGTATCAGGTGATGGAGAGAACAAATTAGCAGAAGAAAACTCATCAATATTTAACTTATTGTTTTAACTTGCTATAAAACGATCAACAGAAAATGTAATGCAAGCCCTAACATTATAAAGCAACATTTTCTGATGCTGTCAAAGGGTTGCTTACATCAGTAATGTTTGTAAACACAGCTGTTTAAACAGATTAATAACCTCATCTGTCACTTTTGCTGTTCGGTTATTGTCCGAACATTGATCTATAATAAAAGCCCACATAGACTGTGTTTTATTTGAGACTGTTTCGACAGACACTGATTGCTCCATCCTTCCATCCATCCACTTGTGATGAATGGCAGGGTATGATGATAGGGCATGGCTTTTTTTTTTTTTTTTTTTTTTTTTCCCCTTCCTGGTTTGGATGAGCCTCTCCCCCGTGAAGATGTCCAGCTGCCCTCTTTCTTGTCCTTGCACTCGTCTTTCCACTGGAGGAGAAAAACAGGGGCAGAAGAGGCTATCATTTCTTAGAAAGGGGGTATCCTTATGTGTAAATAAAGACTGCAAACAAACACAAAAGAAAAGTGAAAGCAACAAACTTAGGTGGAGAGCAAAAATTGGATCTCATCTTGGGCTATTTTGTGCCAATATAGATGCACAGTAGACAAACTACATCACACCTGCATGAGTGTGTAGGAAGTGTATGCACAGGTACCTTTGTTGAGACACCACTAGAGCCTCTACCTAAACATAACCACTGCTGCTAGAAGATAAAGCATGTCATCTATTTAAGTAATAAGGGTCTGACCTGTGGCACCTTGCCACCATTGTCCAAGTCCAAGTCTCCATCTGCCTTTTCTCCCAGCAGCCCCTGCACCTGGTACTCCAGCACATAGCTGTCAATGAAGCGCTCCAGTTCTTCTATCTCCTGCGAGCGTGTGCTCCCAGCCTCAGATGACGCAGACGCCACCGAAGAGTTCTCCATGGCAACCGGGCGCTGCGAGCGGTGGAAGAGGAGGTGGGGAAGGGAAGGAGGAAAGTGACCTGTGCAGAGAGGAAAAGAAAGATGCAGAGATGGGAGTAAGCTAAAAATCCAATATGACTAGGAACTTCCATATTAGAGCATTCATTTCCTCTGACTACAAGGTTAACCTCCAACATCAAGACAACAGTAATGTTACTGTCAGTCAGGTATAATGTGAACTAAAGTCCTCAACTTACACAAGAACAATCAGCAACTACTCTGATAAGTAGTCAAGCAAAAATTGCCAAATATTCTCTTGTCTAGCTTCTAAAATGCGGTTTTTATGCTTTTTTTTAATCATATATGAATCCATAAGGAAAATAATCATCTGTTGCAGCCCTAAGTACCAGCAATACTCACAGTTGTTTGTCTCACCTTGGTCACTCACAACTTCCCAACATTCAAAGAAGGCACATAATCTCACTGCTGTCAATAAACATCCATATCTGCACTGCGTAATTCCAAAGTATCCAACAGCGAGAGTCCTGGTGTGGACTTACAACAGGCCCAGGTTGTGTTTTCACCCAGATTACATCAGATCCAACTTTGGAAAAACATCTGATGCGTGTCTGCTAATTTGTCTGGCCAAACTCCCTCTGGTGTCGCCATTCACACACCTCTCTAGGTCCATTTCTCTTTGTTTTTCCAACTCTTCCCTGTTCTCACTGTCTCTGTGCTGTCGGTGTTGTGTGTGATCACCTGACCCCTGGCCAACAGGGAAGCAGCTTCCTGCCTGCCTGTCTATTGCTACTAAGCTCCTTTACATCATGGCTTGATCACCAGCCATGCAAAGAGGATTTATGGCCCTGGAGCACGCAGAATGGTATCTGCTGAGCCCTGGGGACTCACTGGGGAGCCTTGTGTATTTGCAGCCAACAAGTCAGCTACAGCCAACAAGTAACTTACACAAGGTCTAAAGCCTTTGTTTTGGTTTTGGCTACAGGGCTATCTAACGCTATGGTAATGTGGAGTGCTATATCCTGAAGACTCTCTTCAATCTATTTATTTCCTATTTATGTTTCATTTTATCAAACAACAACAACACAACAAAGTGAAGAAAGAAATTAAATCACACTTTTTCAACTGAACAAAACAACATCTCATAACATTAGCATGCTCCTTTTTGAGTACCAGGTTCCAGTAATACAAACAGAAATGTTTACAAGTCTTATACTGTGATAGTAATGCCAAGAGGGAAATGCTCCAGTGGAGGATCAGACCTCAGGGTCAGCGACAAGACAGCACCCCTGCTGAGCGAGAGTGGAATCTGTACAGGTCTCTTGCTCAAGGACATTTTAGCACTTCATAATCTCCCTACTCATGATTACCCTGCTGCTTTCCTTTATGTACGTTTAAGACTAACGCTTTAATCCCTTCATAGTATGCAGCACAGTCGATATTTCCTAATCTGAACTAGTGTCAATAGTATAATCCATCCATAAATTGATCCCAGAGCTTTGATTAGCCTGGTGATGCAGAAGCATGAGCACACAGACCAAGTGCCTTGAAGAAGTTTTTTTGCCCTTAGGAAATAACAAACAGCACGCGCACAGCAATACACAACCCACATGAACTGCTGCTTATGCATTTGTACAAGTACAAGCATACATGCATTGCACATCCATACATGTGTACATGTGCACAGTTGCACCAACATCATCTTCGTATGCAATCTGAAACATATCTCAGGCGCTGCATTTGCATATGAATGACTGGGATCATTTGGGAGCATAAGACAAATTAAAACTAAACTACTGGCCCCCCCGTTTTTGTGTCCTTTTCCTGTCCCAGCTCTAGCTGAATCATCTGCTGCCCCAAAACACAGCCATTTATGTCCCAACACCAAGGTCTGTTAGCTCAGCTCAAACAAGACAGATGTCACCCAGTCATCCAAGTCACACCACTCTCCAGTTCCTCAGCCTACCCTGTCTCCACCAGCACTAACAGCCTCCTTACACAACAGTGTACACTTGGCAGACAAACAAATATTCACAAACATTAACATGTGGACACTTTACAGCTTTATAAAGTCAAGCATCTATTGGGCCATGTACTGTAATATCATGAGGTGTCACTTTATTTAACCAAACTGTATGTACACTATGTTACCAGTTTATGAAGCACTTCCATACACCGTAACTCAACAGCCCTGCTCTAAATCTTATTTTATGTGAGCTTGACTTATCGTATTCAATATTTGTCGCTGTGTGAGTAAGGTGTTGATTCATCTGTAAGGTAATGTCTTAAAATTTCACCTCAGTTTTTTTCATTTCATATGTGCTGAAGTGAGTTTAAATGACTACAAAAGGATTCAGTAATAGTAGTCTGGATTCTTGCAACACCAGGTTAACTGATGTGCATTTGTAGTGGATAGGGTCCAGTCTAATGTCCTCCTGTTGTCCTTGACATGTAGTTTGGAATTCCTGCCTGAGGGGAAGCTGCCAATAGCTATTGACCCATCCATTAATACAGTTTTCATCTAGTTCTGTCGTTTTGCATCAGTGTCTGTCAGTTTCTTTATATTAAACTTTGTGTGATACTTTCAAAGTATTTCACATGCTTACTGTACAGGACTGACAGATTACCAGGCCTGTGTGTGCACGACATGGACCTCAGTATCCAAAGTAAATACTGGTTATGCATTATCATAGAACTGGCCTGTAAGTGAACTGGGAATCAAAGTCCTTACTATCCTGCTGTGTTTCACAACGCATCATTTGCCTTCACAGAGGGATTATCCTTCAGCTTAATAACAATAATATGAATGTTCTCCTGGCGGAGGAGAAACAAGTTTGCCTTCCAACATAATACCAGTTTGATGTTCTACAGTGGCACAAATTTGCTCATGTGAGAGTCAACAAGCCAAACTACAGTCACTCCTGCAGGGCATAGGAAAGAGGGGGAGGCGGGGGGGACTAAAGCAAAGGATTCATCTGACTCAAACAAAGAAATGGCTGCTGTCTTAAGCATACATGAGAGAAACAAACACAAATATGGACAGCAGGTCGGTGGCCCCTCTGATCTTTGGCTAAACAAAGAAACTGACTCTGCAAGGTCAGGAGCACAAATAGCATCACAAGGCATCTCACATTTAACAAACACAAGTCTTGTCTTGGCAGTGCACACAATTTAAAGGTGATGCAATGATACGGACTCTCAGGTTACAAGATATTGATGCCAATGTGGAGGGATGGCATTCATAAAAACTGGTTGCATTTGAACGTAGTAGTGTTGATCTCTAGGCCTGTCCCTCCACACACACACACACACATAAAGAGAGAATGAGTCATGGCTGCAACTGCGATTATATCGATTATCATTATCGATAAATCTGTTGATTAGTTTCTTGATTAAAGGGAAGCCACTGCAGCAACTTGACAGATTAAAGTCTGTTTACAAGTCAGGAGTATTACTGCATATATGAAAAAGTAGATTAAAGCCCTTTGACTGACGTAACATGAGACTACAAATTGTAAAATAAACTAAATCTGGGGATTTGGAGTTAGAAAGAACAGAGCTTACCAGACCTCTGTAGCCCGCTCCTCATCTCAGCTTGAGGCTACATTGGCTGTATTAGCTTTGATATCCAATCAAAGTGGTTGAGTTGCATTGTGGGTAATGTAAGTGGCTAATTTTGACCAGAAAGAAGAACTTGATTTTGAGGCTGGCAAAATGTTTTAGAAGTGCAGTGCTAATTCAGTGGCACACTCTATTATAAAAAATATCCTCATCACAACTTCCAAAAGCCCAGGATGACACATGTAAATTGCTTGTTTTGTCCGACTATCACTACAAAACCCAAAGATAAGAACCTAAGCTTTTAGTGGAGTGAGGAAAGAAAGAAATGCAGTCAGTCAGGCAGACAAAGGTCCATGTCTGAAGAAGCCATTTGTTACAGCAGTCATCGCACTGTGAAAATATTAATGCGTAGTGTCTGTTGGTTGTAGCCTGTAAGTACATGGGTCTTTACATTTGTGACAGCCCCCTCTTTCAATCTTTGTCTGTCTGTTATCCTTCTCAAACTGCATCTTTCAGTCCCACATCCCACGTAAACAGACTCCTCCCCTGCTCCTTCCTGTCTCCACCCGTCTGCACTCCCTCCCTCAAGTTTACCAGCTGTTCCAACAAAGAGCTGCCAACCACACTGTCCTCGGACACCTTCAGCTTCACTCTTGTGCTGAGGCAGTAAGGGGCTGGCAAATCATCAGTGTATACTTCTAACCCTGTCCATTTATCTGGTTCAGGAAACTTCACCTAGCCTTATCCATACCCATTAAATGAAGTAGTGTTTTTCATGTAAAACACTGTCATGTATGTTCTAAGTTGCTATTAGCCTGATAACCGGATTGAACTGTCACTTTGTTTCACTTTACTGATTCATTCAGTTTTAATTGCTGAGCAAATTGGAGGTGTTGGCAGTGATTCACAGGTCAAGAACCAGGCTTAGTATTTGCATGACTTTAGTTTTCAACTAACAATTGGACAGATTATTACTGAATCTTTTCGTACAACCAGAGGAAACAGAATGACACTTGACAAAGCCAGTGACACTGCAGGCGAGCAGAGATGGATCAAGACTGTAAAATGTAAAGCAGCAGGTACTACAGCATGGCCAAGCTGTAGACTGTGCCCGAGGCCCAGCACCAACCAGACAGACATAAAAGATGAGCCAGACAGACACAACGTGGCACTGGACAGCACACTGTTTCTTTGTTTGAGAGGCAGAGACGAATGCCAATCTACACCATGTAAGCTCCACGATAGGATGCGTCACCAAGAAGCAGAGATTTATTAGATATATGTAGATTTATTACTCGCAAAAAGAAACAATCGCGATTATGAAATCCTGTGCAACATCCCTTACTATCTTAAATCTTCCTAAACTAAAAACAATGCTTACTGTATGGTAGTTCAGAAGGCCTGATAATGTAGTGAATTCACATACTCAGTGCTCTAACTTCTCGAACACTGTTCGAGAAGTCAGAGCACTGAGTGCAATGCCCAGTACTTTTTTTGGACTTCCTAATTACTGTCTTGTCCTCCAGTAAGGAGGATATACTTCCCCCTCTCTCTTCTATTGCTTCTTTATGGGTTTTGACTTGCCAAAATCAGCTCAACTCTATTGGGAGAACCCTCATTTGTCAAACTGTACTGATTTAAACATTTACACAACACGTCAGACATTTAAAGTGGCTCCAATTATCTAAGTATAATGTGTTTCTGAAAAATGAAATGAATTTAATGTTTGCAAGATTTATACATAATAAAAGTAATTTCTCTATGAAATTAACATATAGCACAGCAACCATGTAAACCTAACAAATTACACTGGCTCTATCATACATTGTAGTACATACAGTACAGCAACATATATAATAACATATTATCATAAAGAAATTAAAACAAGCCCTGAGCTGTCAGTGATTTGCAGTCTTTGACATGGTTACACAACAACCAAAGAGTAAGAACCATAATCCTTACAACCCAAACAGAATTGAACATGAGACCCAGTCTCCCCAGTGGGAGTTCAAGTCAATGTTCTCACCCCATGCAGCGAGAGCTGCTAATACACCTAATCTGGTCTACTACTGACTGGCTCTCTAAACAAACTCACACTTGGGTTTAAATATAATTTGGAGTACTCTATTTCTGAGAGCAGGATAGCAGCATGGTATCTTTGAGTCTAATAATTCATTTGACATATTGGCTACTATATGTGAGTATGTATGTTAAGACAAATCTTGATTTTTCTAATTGCGTGATAATTTGCAAAGAGCAAAATGTCTGAAAAAAACTGCTGTGACTTTGTTAATATGATGTACATTATGTGTGCTCGTGGATGCATGCAAGTCAGCTGAGTGGAAAACTGTGCGGTGCTGCAAGAAAATAATCTGTCCAATGTTGTTTTCAAATTTCAGCTGCTATGTGACTACAGATTCACAACTTAGTTCCCATGAATGGTTTTCTATGGTGTTTACTCCTCTACCACAACACCAGCCTTTTCAGCACAGCCTCAAGTATGCTACCCTGCATTTCACTGTACATACTGTATAACCATGTAACAAAGAATACCCTTAAATCTTCAAAATCCTTGAAATTTTGTATGATATCCTTTAGTATTTTGTACACTCTGAATGGAAAGCATAATGCCAGTATGAGATTTGGACAAGATTTGTGTAGACTCTGTTCCTACCCAGCATGAACACAATACCTGCAATTTTCAGCAACACTTCAGCTACACTTTAGACATGTGGTGCACCTACAAAACATGGCTGAAATAGTACAAAGTTTTCAACTCAAAATGTCTCCATTCACACCTTTGTGATTCACTCTCTTGCAATGTTATGGAAAATGTATGTAGCCAGTACCAATTAAATAAAAAAAAAAAAAAACATCCTTAGTTTTCCCCAATCCTGCTCCTGTGTAATCTCTCAAGACTTGCAGAATGCAATTTTCAACCAAACTGTGCACTTCAGAAGCATGTAGAAACACGCATGCAAGATGTCAGAGAGCAAGAGGCAAGTCGCACGCGACATCCTCAGCTGGGGGAACAACAGGTGCCATAAACTAGAATATGACATTTACAAAAACATGCACAGGAAGTTGTCATATTTGCAAGGATGATGACTACACTAAAATTTAGGAATATGTGTTTGAAGAGCTCAAATTACAAACCAGCTTCAAAGGATTCCTTTGCATGTCTCACCTCCCATTCATTGTAACAAGATGCTGTGAGTAAATGTGTTTACTCATTCAGTGTGAGAGCTGAATGACCTGAATCTAGAGAACAGACCAGTAGAAGATAGCCTGAACATGCCACACTGGGGGGGGGGGGTCCCAGGGTGTGTATATATGTGTGTACACCTAAAACAATAGCCCCATTGTCCCCCTGTGCCCCTGTAGTGACCTAATGGGTGAGGACTGGGCATGTGCAGCACTGTGGAACTGCCCAACACTGCCATTCTGTCCAGATTCACACACAAATACAAAGTCCTAGCAAACAACTGAGGGTGTGTAATGCAGCTAATGGCCTTCATGTATGGAGAGTAGGTAGTTCTGAGGCCTCAAAGCTGAACGGCAACAGAAGTGAAAAGAGAGGCAACAAAGGTTAGTCTGCAACAGAGCAGTGGCCATTATTGGTTAGGGTTGAACACAAGGGATGATGACAGAACAAGTAACAAGAGAACAAAAGGTCAACCATAGAAAGACCACAACTGCTTGTTTCCAAAAATATGGGGTTTATAATATGCAAGAGAACTATTCTGCATTCCTGCACTAAGCTGAAAGGCTTATGTTCTCAGCTTTGAACCACCACCTGATATCTCTCCTCTCACAAAGCTGCTGTATGTTTTCCTCAATAATGACCCATGTTATCTGCCAGTCTCCCCTTTTCTTCTTTTCCCACTCACTCATCCATACACGACAGGCAACAGAATGAGCAGCAGTTCCCAGTGAAACGAGGCTAGATGTCTGCTACGCAGCCTGACTCAGGGTGTTCCGCTTTTCTGCAGGCTACTCCCACTCTCTCCACAACATGCAGCTGTAGTAGCCCCTCTTCCACATTCTTCAAAACACTGCATGCATGTAAACGGGTGTGCGTCACAACCCTAAACACTATCCCATTTCTTAGTGTTTGCTTTAACATAAGGCAGCATTCACAGCTTCAGTCATTCATCACATCAATGCAGCGCTTGTATGTGCTGGGAGTGGAGATCACAGGGATGATGACACTGCACTGACTCTGCTTAGATTGTCTGAATGAAGCTGCATTTCAGGCCACCTTCGGTCGCCAAGCACACAAACATGTAAGTACAAGGTTTGGATAAAACCTGTCATTAATATATGCATAGATAAGTCTTATTAGTACCTATATTGTGCAGGTGCAAGCGCAATCTATTGACATAACCCGATATTAAAAAGTCTGGATAAAATGTAACATTTCAACAGAGGATCTAAGATTTCTCCACGAGACACAGAAAACCTTAATGTGGACGCCTAATATTTCTTATACCTCATGACATATACAGTGTAAATAGCATGCAAGATCAGTGTTAATTATTGTCCGTTAGTTGTATTATCTAGGTTTCTGGATAGGTTAGTCGGTGGCTACTGACCTCTGCCACCAGCTGGAAACATGCTCAGTGCTTTCTAACTTACTTATCTCTGTAAAATCCTATATTTCATTCTCCATATTGGAAATAACTTTAGCCATGTACATCCAGACTCAATCAAGATTAAAAAGGGGCTATGATTACATTCTATCAAAGTAAGGTATTTTTAATTAATCCATGCACTTTGTCATGTTCACAAAGGGTACAAAAGTTGACAAATGACTTTATCACAATGAATACGGGATGCAGAACGAGACACTGGCTGAACCTGACTTACCACTTGGCAGATTAATGAATCTAGAATCTGCATATGCCTCTGGTTAAGGCACCAGAGTGATGCCTGCAACACAGTGTATGATCAAGGATCATACACTGTGAAGACAGCCTTTAATCGAAGCAACACATCCTCCTCTCAGCAGGATTAGGTAAATCTGATCATTCATTCATTAACCTGCTCTCTGATGAAAAAGCTGTCTGTTTAAGAGATATTTCGTCTTGCGTTTCAGTGTCAAAGTGTGAAATCCCGTCTCAATCAAGTTAGGAGGGTCTCTGTCATGTGACTCGTGGTAGCACGCAAACATTCCTTTATCTCTATAAAGTCAACCTGACTCAATCAGTCTATGAACAGCAGGAATCTAAGGAATGTTATGAGTAAACTGGACTTATGTATAAAATAAAAACAACAGTCAGGACTCCATTAAGATAGACCATCACCACTTTTGAGACTTTGTTTGCTTAAAATGTATAAGTAGTGATATATAATTCTACAGATATTTAAGCTGCAAGGACACATTCATTCCAGCACATGGTTTAGATTTGTCCCATCATATGCTACGGCTGTAAACGTTCTGCAAACCAATTACCATACAACTGTTTGTATCTGCTTCAGCTGCCTCAGTTGCGATGACAGGTCCTACTTTAGACATGAGTTGAAGGTATATCCGTGATTTCCGTCTGTCCTGACTAGCAGCAGCTGTGATCCGGTCTTTGTTATGAGGGTCAACAGCTGATACGGGCTGCTGATCTGCAGCAATCTCAGCGCCTTTACAGGGCAGACTGACATCTAACATAATGAACGGGTATTCCTGTCATTCCTGTTCTGCAAGTGTAACGTAACGTTACTGAAACCGAACTCACTGCAAAGCTGATAACTACAGTTCTCATATACACATATATAAATATAATTTGCACTCCCATAACCACGCCCATGCTGTCTGGGATGCTAGTGGTGTGTGTACCCGCTAGCCAAGTGGTGATGTATACTGACAAGACGTTTGTGGTAACGTTACCCACATGAATGCACCACACTGTCCTTGTCAAAGCAACAAAGCCACATCTGGAGGCGCCTCCACGCCCTGGTGTGTCTGATCTGCCCGCGTATCACCGGTAACAATGGTGACGCAAGCTTTGCGGCTAACCAGCCGGCTAACGTTAGCTAGCTCTCAAGTACAACAGTAAACAATAACAGGCCACAAATTACGCATTCAAACCAGCCTCCGTCAACTGTGCAACATCAACAGGTCCGACAGCTGAAGTCAGAGCAAAAACAGGTCACTCACAGCGACAACTCACAGCGCATCCCATAAAACTGTTATCTGGTTACCACTGTTACAGCATTCCAACCGACACACACCTTTAGCCGGCTTAAAATAAAAGGAATCCTTACCCAACGCGAGATTATGACTCCTGGTGAACCCGGGATCACCTCCTGAGATCAAATCCGCGGTGTCATGGGTGTGTTTTTCAAACGGAGAAGTGGGAAAGATGATTGCTATCTAATGGTAACTCCGACCTCCCAGACTAAGGAAAGAGGGAATGCAGGAATGTGACGTTCAGTCCGGTTTGCTGGCAGCGTTGACACGTGCACCCAGGAGTCGAGCATTATGGGAAACGTAGTTCAACATTGAAGTAATCTGATTACCTGAGTTACCTGATTTCTACTGGTTTAAAGTGCCACACAACCCACATTTAGTGCCTCCTTACCTACAGGGCAAACAGTTTGGATTCAGGATAGGATAATAAACTAAGCTAAGCACAAACATGAGCAGTTTATCCACCTTTTAAATTTTTAAAAAATATCTAACAGCTACTTTTTAACCTCACATGCATCATTGTGATGTAAATCCATTGTGGTAGCCAGTGGTGTAAAGTAACACTAAAAGTAACATAAGTACAGTAATTCAAATACTGTATTTAAGTAAAATTCTGAGGTACTTATGCTTAACTTGAATAATTAACTTGAATAATTCTATTTTCTGCACCTTTATGCTAACACCACATTTCAGAGGCAAATGTTGTACTTTTTAACTCCATTACATTTATTTTAAAGCTTTAAGTACTATGCAGATTTGCATTTTCCTTACAAAATAAAATCGGTAAACAAAGGAACATTACCAGTTGCAACATTAAAGTGATACATAAATTAAAGCATTGATAAATACAGTACATTATTCTGCAAAGTGCCATTCTATATAATGAGTATATTCTAATCCTAATACTTTTGTGCTTTTACTCAAGTAAAATTCTGAATTACTGTATGTTGTATATATATTGTAACAGGGTATTTCTGCTTTGTGGTGTTGCTACTTTTTAGTACCTCTTCCACCACTGATGATAGCCTAAAATATTTAGTCATTTATTTATGTATTTATATTTAATAAATAAATAATAATATATTTATTTTTTGTTCTTGCAGTTGAAGCCACCGGTAGCAGCTATTGCTGGCAAATTATGATCACTAACTTGTGCTTATACTTTAACGGCTTTATTTGTCACATCTTTGAATTGCTGATGAATGAAAACCAAACAAATGGCTGCACAGTTAAAAACCTGCTGAAGAATCTTGTCAATGTAATTCTGACCCCTTGTGGACAATGAGAGAAGTGCAGAGATGTAGATGTGTGGATTTGTATGTATTATGAATATGCATACCACATGGGTTTATCAGGGTCCTTAGTCAGTATGGTAGACAGCTGGAAGATAAAGCTCAGACAGATTGACTGACAGATAGACTTGCATATGAATGTGAAACAGAGCTTTTGGTTGTCACACAGAATAACACATAAGACAGGCTGATGAAGTAAAAAAAAAAAAAAAGTAAAAGTAAAAGTAAAAGATGAGTTTATAAGTCTGAAAGTGTGTCAACAGGTAGACAGACAGTGGTAAGTCCCCTCCCCTGCTCCAAATGGGCGCGGATGTATGTTTACCATCATTGTCAGAGGCTAATTGACTACCATGCCGTGATGGAGACTCCAGCAGGTCACTACACCCCCCACCCCCTGTTCATTTTCTTCCTTTAAGTCTCCTCCTCCTTCTCACTCCCTTGCCCAGTTCTATCTTTAGTCTATCCTTAGTTGTCCCATAATTACTTTGTTGTCCTCTCCACATCACCCACAGCACCGCAAGTCTTACAGCCCTCCATTTCACTCCCATACTGCTGTGTATTATCTCTGTGCAGATGCTTCATTTATATCATCTCTTCTCACATGTATGGACCTATAGATTTCTTCTTTTGAAATGTTTGCCTGGAAAAAGTAAAACAGTTGATGTGCCATCCTGAAAGCTGCACTGTTTGTGAACTGAATTTGAGCTGGACAGAAAATGTAATGCTTTTGCTTTGAGTGCGTTGAATTCATAATTCTCTCTGTCTTATAAATCTTGTATCTCTTTCAAATCAATGGGTCGATAAAACTTCAGATTTAAGGCTTGTGTGAAGCTAAGTTGTAAAAGTTGTGTACGATTCAAAGTCATTTGCTCTGTTGCCAAGGAAACCATAATGTTGGACTGCTGTATAATTTCAATGTTCTAAAATTGTCAACTCTTTTTGCATGGCACGCAATCCTTGAAATCTAATCTATTAACATTCATTTTTACTTCTTTTTCCACTCTATATGTCTCAGTAGTGTGTATTTAATTGTATTAAAGACACCCACGGAGGAACAGAGGATGTGACTCTGTTCTACGGAAATGTTTTTGCTTTATTGTGTTTAATCAAAAATGCACAGGATGTGAGCAAGCAAGGTCCTATGAATCTTAAAATATAATGATCAGTCACATGTCTTTGAAGGGAATCGCAACAGTTTATGAACATACATGAATTTACATAAAAGCATACATCATGTTACAAGTTTATTTTGTCACTTTTCTTTTTGTTCAAGTGAAGTTTGCTGTCAATACCCAATTCATTGCTAGTTTGATGGTCTTACAGTAAAGTCTGTGGAGCGAGAGGAAGAGAAGCAAAGGCTGAAATTGGCATTACTCCTCAGGTCGCCCTGCACAAAGCTGAATCCCCACCAGAGGGATAGTACCAAGGCACCAATTAGCAGTGGAGAGGGCGCATGATGATATTTCCGTGTGCTTGTGGCCTGGGCAGCTCCGTCTGTGTGTGTTATAAAAGGCAAAACCATAAACATGGAATTAGACAGTACAGGCCCCACAGCTCTTAAGGTCACAGACTCTCCCCTCCTGCGGCTTATGAGAGCAACGGTGTGATATAAACAACACTGGCCAGCAAACTGTTATTACTGTACGTGTAGGTTTTTTAACAGGGCGGCTGATTATTTGCACTTGTCAGTATGTGAAGTTCATTAGGCCAGCGGCCCTGATGCAGCAGTCTGCTGCAGTTCTGCTCTTTTATTGTTAGGTCGAATGGGTGCAGGAGATAGGTGTGGGAGAAAGATCACTGTGAGCCAGATAGAGAGAAACTAAGTGGGTGGAAGTGACTGAACATATCTTTGTGTAAAACACGCACACAGGCACACACACACACACACACACACACACACACACACACACACACACACACACACACACACACACACACAC
>JBBMJY010000008.1:13232976-13267088 GCA_037833715.1 Toxotes lorentzi | reverse complement strand
CACACACACACACACACACACACACACACACACACACACACACACACACACACACACACACACACACACACATTAACACTCAGACAAATAAACACACTGAGATTGGCCAGGGTTCAATTTGTTGAGTAACAAAAACATGATAGCTTTCTAACCAGCAGGTGGGGGCAGTAGACAGATCATAGGACTGTTGTGTACTGAGCTTGTGTACTTATAATGTGCTGTAAGTCAAACATCTATTGCAACCTATGTCGGGGGGAGGGGGGGGCAATACAATCTAATGCAATCTAACACAGAGTGGCTGAAGTTGCTTATTTTGTAACAAGAGGGCACATCAAAGAGAACAATAAGAGAAGAAAGAAAAGAAAAAATTTCTTTGCCATGTTTGTGCCTGAACAAGTGCAAAGAACTCAACCCTTAACAGGAACAAACAGAGACTGATCAAGCTGAAAGATAGTCCTTTTCTGAAAACACAGACAAGAAAAGTAAATAAAACACAAGTAAATTTCTCTTCACTTTGTCCTTCAGCCTCTCTCTTCAGGGTGAGAGACTGAGGGGCCTCTCTACACTCACCCCCCCCACTCCTCTCCTGTGCCTGGCAGCCTGACACTCCCCCTGCTGTTGAACTGCGGTAGAGCGCGGACCGTCCGAGGAGTGCGTTGACAGCTCCGGGCCGTGTGTGTGCCCGTCTGCATGTATGGTGAGCACCCGTTGAGTAGGTGGGTCTGCTGGAAGGGAGTGGGAGAGGTGGGAAAGGGGCAGATGGAACACAGAAGGAAGTTCACCAGCGACACATAGAGTGTCAGAAAGTAGAGAGGGACGGAGAGGGAGGGGTTCAGCGAGAGCCACAGGGACAGTGATAGGTAGATGAGGCAGTGCTGAGAGAATGAGGGGACAGATATGCAGAGAGAAAGGGTGGCAGGGTGGCAGGGTGGCGGGTGGTAAAAGGATGAGGGAGAACGAGGCAGAGTAAAAGATGGAGAGGGGAGCAGGAGAGGTGAGACATGTGTCAGGTACCAGAGGGAGAGGTGACGAGCAGCAGGGGTAGGAGGGAGGGTGACAGGTAGGGATGGAGGGTGGAGGAGTTGGGGTTTGGGGGGGTGATAATGATATCAGGTGCAGGAGGGTAGCAGGATGGGTGGCTGGTGCAAGAACAGGAGGGAGGGAGGAAGACACTTTTGACCTTCAGCAATAGTTTAATAGTTGGATGTGGGCAAAAAAAGGAATTGAAATGTTCTCTCACAAAAAGTTATTTGCACTTTTCGTCTTATGTCAGAATATATGGATAATGAGTCATCCGACTTATGCTGGAGAACAATTTGGGAGTGCCCAAAACTCCTTGGCAAAACGTTGAAAAATAGATCAAACTTTTGGGTATTAATGTGACTTTGAATCCAGCACTTTATTCTTCTGACAACATACCTAATGATAATATTAGTTATCTATAAAGGCTTTTGCTTTAAATAGAAAAACAAGAACACAGTCTCTGCTTAAAGCTACAGCCTCCAAACAGTGCACAGTGGAAAGAAAGGATAAAGTCTGTTCCTTCTTGTTGTCAAGATCATCTCCTCAGTGTTTATGAGCTGTTTTGTTTAGTCTTGAGTTGATGCAATTAAAATAACGTTTTTTTTAAAAGAACATATTATTTGTTTCTAAAGGTCAAAAAATGTTTTATCAACATCACTGAAAGCCAAAAGCCAATAAAGTACTTACTGAAACTTAAAAAAAAGAATTAGCATATTAGCATAGAAATTACAGTTCATACACCATAAAAATCTAAATCTATGTCTTTGTCTCAGATTTAAGGTGAGCACACAGAGGCAGATGAATGTAGGTAAAAGCGAAAACAGCCTCCTAGTGTCAAACTATGTTCAAACGTCATTCTGCACAGTGATGCTCAAACATACAAGTGAAATAATAATAATAAGCAAAACCTATATCTGTTTTCTCATGTAACCACTTTTCAAAAACAGGCACTACCCAATTCAATGTAATGTGTTTGCTTAAATCTATTAAACTAACATTTTAGTCTGAATGTTCACTGCAGATGTGGGTGACATGTTTCCTGTCCGTTTACGTCAGCCTTCAGGGATTTTTTTATTATCCCATCTCCCCCGTGTCAATGCACTGGCAGTTTAATCTAGTCTAGTCTTTCTCATTTGTGGGCTACGTAGTGACATTATGCTGTCTGGACATGAGTAAGTGCTGGAGTCATTTCTGCCATTTGGAGACAAAAGGAAAGTTTAAAAATGTGAGGAAATGCATTTACAGCCCCATCTAACAATGGTCCAATTTAAATGTGTGTTTGACCGGCTTTGGGAAAACATGCTATGCTATTTGATCATTTTGCTTAAACCTAACTTTTATGATTTCCCACAATGCTGACATCGTATAAATGGATCGGCAAGGACAAGGAAGTTGGTCTACCTTTTCAATGTCACTTCTCACACACTGTTTGTTTGCCTCTGTTTAATGATATGAATGAGGTCTGGTATGTTGTTCTCTGTTTTGATAAAGAATTACTTTCTAACAACAGCCTTTTGTTGCCTTACAGTAACCCATGCATATTTCTTTGCATGAGATGGCTACATGGTTTCACATTCACTCCTTACCTCGTGTGTATGGGTGTGTGTGTGTGTGTGTGTGTGTGTGTGTGTGTGTCTGTGTGTGCGCGCGCGCATGGGAGGACACTTGTGTGTCTAATTGTGTATGCGTGTGTGCTAAGCAGGAGGACTCCAACTAGGGTGTTAAAACAGAAATCTCAGCCCACTAACCGACCTTGTCTGAACTGCTCAGAGCACACAGTGATAGCATGATGTACCTTCAGGTCAAATTAGGGTGTTAAAATTATCCAACATAACATCTGTGTGTGTGTAAGTGTATCTGTGTGTGTCCGTATGCTTGTTTGTGTCTTGTCTGGGAGGGCGAAAATGAAAAGTGTCTGGTTATACAGCGTCCGTGCCCAGCCAAACTACATCCCACACAAGGCTGAGAGACTGTGGGACCTTTTTTTAATTAAAACTCCTCACTTTTCTCTCTATGTGTTTATACGTGTTTGTAGTGTACAATCACTTTAACGCATACAGACGTTTGTAATATAGGCATGTGAGTGTGACTTATATTGCAGCTATTAATGAAGTTAAATTGCCTCAGTTTCAACAAAACGATAAAGAAGTATATATATAAATAGCCATAAAGTACAACAATGACTGTATTTGTGTTTATTTGACCAGCTGCTCTCTTCTTTTTCATCATTAGAGCCAAGTTAATTAACACATTAAATAGAACTAAACTAGCAACTGAAACTAAATGAGTTTCCATTAGAATAAAATTAAATGCACAGTAATAGTTATTTATTGAAAAAAAATAGATCCCGTCAGTCAAAGCCTTAAATATCATATTATCTACTGACAATGCAATGTATTTTTTTTGTTCTGTATCAACTGTTTTGTAACGCTTGACATTTTATTGTGGACTGAACTCTGTAACTGTAGAAAATAAAAGTTACAGGTCAGGCATTGTCAGAGGGTTCAGTTGCACACTGAACACACGCAGGTAAACTCTTACAGATGAAAGTTGCTATGGTATTTACTTGCAAATATTTTTAGTTACTGAAGTCTAAGTTATTTTTAAAACCATCTCTGCGTCAGTGTAAGAAATACAAGCTCATGTGTCTCTTGCAATTCAATTCAAATATCTATCAAAGAGTTTTAATCTGAGTTTAAAATGTTTTCTTTATGTGCACTGATTTCTGTTTTGTTTCAGAGGCGCAATAAAATTGAATGAAATCCTTTGGAACCCCAAATTGTTCAGTATTAAATAAGTAAACAAGGCACTGAGAAATGAGTAATCGTGACACTTTTGTGAAATAATTGAAGAAATTATTATAACTTAACTCGCTATTATGAAGTGTTATTTCGTACACAGACACAGAAACTAAAATTATTTAGTGTTAACCCTTAGCATGACAATGATGCTCATGCCACCTACCTCGCTGGCTAACTAGCTACACAGGGTTGTAAGCTTGTATTATTTCTCAACAACAAAGTGAAACACCAGTGAAACACCAGCGATAGCAGCGTAAACTAGCTCCTGTTGGACTGAGTGACCACAGAGAAAGTCTGTCTGTTGTTTGGTTCTTCACAGGGTTGTGTGTCTGTCTCTGAGAAACATCTTTAGATTCAAAATGTGACAGAGGGAACTCTGAATAAACCAGCTAAGGTAACCTGATACATCCAACTTGGCGGTAAAACATACAGACGTACCGGCAAAGTCCTGAGATTTTTAACCCACACATGTTCAACTCTGCAGTAAAACAAGCAACACTCAACGTTATTACACTTTGTTGGTCACATGCGCAGCCATATGAAGCTAAATAAAAGTACACGTTAGGTTCTGTCTGTGAACTGTGCTTATTTACTGCAGCAGCTAGATAATTATTTCAAAATTACTTTGACACTGTTGTTGCTATGGCTAACAGGAGCTAAGTGGGCATGTGGTACACTAGTGAGACAACTCCACTATCAGGGAAAGTGGTATTAAAAATAAAAAAACAATACGAAACAAAAGTGGGGAAAATGCTATTATGAGATAAAAATAATCTCTTAAAAGACTCGGTTAGTGAAAATTTACAACAATGAATTAAAGTTTTAATGATTTTATATATTTATTTCTTTAATGTGGAACACTTTGGTTTCCCCAGGAGAGACATAAAGTCCGGACAAAGCCTGAACTAAGTAGTGAAACACCTGTGGGGCGTCACCCTGAAGTCAGAACTCTAATAAGACCCCGGAGAGACAGGAGACGTGTGTGCATGTCTGTGTGTGTGGTTTTGTGGTTAGTCCATGGTTGTAATAGTGAGGGGTGGTTGGGGGCTGCACTGTAGTTGCAGCTACAAGACGTGATCAAGAGTACAAAGTTTCTGCGTGCGCCTGACTGTAGCAGTGGCTTCAATGGATCGCCCCCATACAGGAACGCATGGGGCTTTCTGGGTCGTGCGTGCAGCAGGGACGGGGTGTGGGTTTCTTTTCATCATGAACAAATAGTACAAAAACACACAAAGTGGAGGGAGACAGCAATATTTATGCATTTGTAGAGCACATCTACGCCTTGTAGAGGAAGAGGTGCATACACACATACACACTGTACACACGGCTTGCAAACAAGCTCATCTGTGTTTATTGCCAATAATCGCTGGTTTTAATACTTTGGAACGTCTGTGTTTGTGTGTGTGTGTGTGTGTGACTCATGCTGGAACATGCCTGTGTTTCAGATATCTGAGTTTTATAGTCAGTCACGGTCTGTGTGTTGGCAGAAGTGGCAGTTTCATCATCATCACGAAGACACACACATACACAAACATGCATACATACTAACACAGTTATTGGGTTTAAATAAGGCCACATACACGCTTCTCAAGGTACACAGCATTCACACATTACTTTGATAGTTTCTATGAAAACTGATCAGTGGAGTCTGTAGATTATTCAGACAAACCAGGAATTTGTTTTTAGAAAGATGCACAGCTTTTTGAAATATTTTAAAGTAATTTTTCAGGTGCCACAACATATTTTGGGCAGAAGAAGAGGCTGAGAAATCTCAGACACTAAAATACTGTAACTTCAACACAATTTTGAGGTACTTTTTCCTTTACCATTTATGTACACTTTATACTTGGTACTTTTCAGTATGTTGTTGTAAAATAAAGAACTGAACTGCATGCAAAATAGTCCAAATGAGATCCCCCTCAAAACATTGATAATTATTTAATAATTGATAATTACCAATAGTAATATTTAATGATATAACACTTATGGGAGTTTTTTTTCAGCATACTAAATAGTTTTACTTTGCATGCATTGTTATGATACTTCTGTATTTCTTCTTAAATTATGAATCCAGTACCTTTAATTGTTATAGACTACTTTTATATGTTATATATCACCAAACACAGATGTGTCAAAACCTGGACAGAGAAAACCAAAACCATATCAAAAATAAGTCACCATTTACGATTACAAAAAAAAGATATACTGTCAATGATTACACTTGTGTAGGCAGGACCATCTCATAAAATTTGAGAAATGCTTTTAGATTGTGAGTGACGCACTGAAATATTTCTTTCACTCTGGGTTTGTGGAGAGTGTTTTTAATAGCAGCTAACCGTGTGGCTGCAGGCCGAGTGGCCGCTGCGGTAAAAAGGCAGCAGTCAAAAGTCCTTTTTTCATGACCTGTTTGGGTGAGGAACTCTGCTGACACACCACCAACATTTGTGTGCATACAAATACACTCATGCACAGACACGCCCATGCTGCATGTGCACATATGCGCACATAGCATGACGCACACACACAAACACAGACACACCACTTCATACAGGGCATACATATTGTACAACATGTGCATACATGGACAGAAACATACATTAAATTCAGTGGGTGCATAGGTGTATACAGACACACGCATGCCAGCACACATGCACATACATACACACACATGCACATACTGTAGACACATACTCAGTATTTATTCTAAGAGCGTATCCCTCCCTGATGACCGGTTAGGGTGAGGAGTGCTGCCGGCAAAGTGGACCAATCCAAGTCATTCTACAGTTGATTTACTGTCCCACCACTGGTCCACTACTGTATAATTACCCTTACACACACACACACACACACACACACACACACACACACACACACACACACACACACACACACATAATTACACACACAGCACAAGCACACACTTACTGTACACTTATATGTACGCACATGGATAAAACGTGTAACACAGGGTAGAAAAATAAACAAAAAACAATGCATAGACAAACATGGGCGCTGCACTGACGGAAGTCCTTGGGTTGTACGGGTTATTTTGTCAGTTCTATTTCTGCATTCAGGGTTTAATTATTGTTGCTGTGTGTGTTTGCGTGCTTTCAAATTAGACCTAAACTATTTTACTGTTTTATATTTTTGGAGAGAGTTAGATGGAAAATTAAATATCTTTAGATCTGTTTATGCTGCAAAAATCTCACCTTAGCAACACTTAGTCTAGTTTTATATTCAGACTTGAAACATGATCTTCTGCTCAAGAAAAATGGAAATAGGATGAGTCTGTGGAAGCAAAGAAAGGCTCTTACAAGCAGCTAAATGGTGAAATGTAATCAATGCAGAAATTGAACAAATCCATCTGAAATGTTTAATTTTAAAACCGTCTATCCGAAGTTAGTTGGTCTGAAATCCTTTCTTTTAGATTCTGAGAAGGTAATGTCAAATTGCGAAATTTCAAAAACTCTAAGTATTCTTTAGGGTTTCACAAATCCAGACAGAAGTCAAATAGTAAAAAGAATGTAGTAAAATTTGTCAGATTCAGTGGTTTTCAGATCTAAAAATTAAAATCAGGCCTAACAATCAAGTGGTTCACATTGGGTTGGCTAAACTGAAACATCAAAATTTGAAGTCAAAAATTTTAAATTGACCTACAGGGTTACCAGGGGACCAAGAAATTAACTAATTACTATCAGGGAAATGGGCCTTTATTAAAAAAAAAATAACAAAAACATGAATCAGGTTGATTTTCATTGAAACCACATAGATAATCGTGTTAAATGCATTTACCTTAACTTCACACTCTTTAACCTGCGTTATTTTTCTCTCCACTCACTTATTTTTATTTCTCAGAATTAAAGCACTGTGTTTCCCAGCATGCACCAGGTGGACAGCAGGTTAATTGAAAGGACAGAAATATCACTGGATCACAGTCACTGGATGAACAAAGTCAGAAAAACTCTCTCATTCACATCTATTGAACCAGTTGCAACATTTAAATCCAGAACCCTCTTACTTATAATTTTTAAGCTTAATATATGTCTTAAAAATCTGTTTGCTCTCTGTGTGCTGCACGGTATCTTTCATATCGCTGCAAAACAGACACTATAGCTGCTTCCCCTTCTACTCATGTAATTTTGCCCTTGTCCTCAGCTGAGTCTGCCTGCCTGCCTGCCCCAGTCCGATTTGTCACTCTCTAACCTGCAATTGTATTCAAGGCCAAATATAGGGGTGGGAATGCTAGGGTGGGCTGTGTATGTGTCACACAACAAAGCTCTGCACTAGGGTGTAGCCCTCTCCCTTACATCCTCCCACCTAACCGCCCGGCATGGCCAAGTTGTTTGCATGGAAACACGTCTGTGTGTGTGTTTGTGCATGTGTGTATGTGTGTGTGTAGTGAGGTCCAAACTCTCCCCACCCTCCTCTCCTCTGGTGAGGCAGAGCGATTACTCCCTCCTCCCCTCTTGCTGCTTTATTTGGAGTGTTTCTCAGAGATTCGTCTCCTGTCACTCCTTCTGTCTACAACACTGACCTTCAACGTCTCTGTTTTTATCTGTCTCGCTCTTCCATCTCCTTCCTCCTCTTGATCCCTCTCAATTTCAATTACACTTCCTTTTGATATCCACGCCAACTCACTGCCTTAGCAAACCAAATATATAGAAAATCTATCTTTTAGAATTCTGTTTGTCTGGGTTTTTTTTAGTTGTTTTTTTTTTTTCTTTTTGGAGTTTTTGTAGCTTCTACAGCAAATGAAATAAACACCAGCAGGGAAGTGCCAGCTTTTTGATGAGCATGTGATTTGTACAAAGTTACAAGCCGTTGTAAGACATGAATTGGAAGTTCCCTATTATTACATGGTAGAAAAAATGAGTGGCCTTTAATGTTGAGAGATGGAAAGGGAGATGATTATGGTTTATGTGCTAGGGCATCCCGATTATATGGCCACAAAAACCCATGCTGAGTCACATAGGTCAAGATAGGATGTGAATGAAACAAACACACAGAGAGGGAGAGACAAACACACACGCGGCTAGACTGAAATGTTCTCAGTGATAATTTCATCACATGAACATGTAACATCATTTGTTTCTTACATGATTTGCACTATTTAACTTACAAATAAGCTTCCATTTTTCATCTTTGCTGTTAACAAGTACACTTCCATGAACACATGCAGACTAATAGGCTGATCAACCAATTTGTTGCCTCATTTTGATAAAGTACTGGAGCTGGAAATCTGAAGCTTTAGTACTAAAAATATTTTCCAGGATGGTAGACAAGAGGTCTGGCCTCAAACATGAGCTGTGTGGCGTAGGCCTTCACATCACAGATAAAAACTTTCTCACTGAAATTAAAAATAAATGACACATGTTTCGTTGTGAAATTTATACTGTAAATTTCTGTATTTTGAATCATAACATTCAATGTTTGAATATCGTTTGTTTTGTGATTATGATCCTCATTCTACACCTGTCATAGAACAGTTACAGTATATACTAGGATATATATATATATATATATATAATCCAAAATACACAACATTTGATATACTAAAGTACCATATGAGTGAAATGATCTATACTATGTAATGCATTAAAATGGGAGCACGTAATCCAAAATACACAAATAATTTACATTCATCTACAAAGTATGTGAATTTGTTTTTTCATGGGAGCAGTGGTTATAGATGTCTAAAAATGTATATAATTTTGTATGAAAGATTTAATTATTGTTTCTGTCTGTATAATAATAAAAAAAAAAGAATTATAGGTTTTTACTTTCCAATTCCGGCCAAAGGACTCAATTTCAAGAAACGTGTACTTTAATTAAAATTTCAGATCAAAATCCAATTTTTGAATGAAATAAAAGGAGGAGGTAGAGGATGAGATAATTCCTCTTGCTTCCAGTGTATTTTTTTTAAAGAATTTGTGAGCATGTTAGCATGCTGACATTAGCATTTAGCTCAGAGCACTGTCGTGCTAAAGCACAGCCTCACAGAGCTACTTGCGTGGCTGTAGACTCTTAGTCTTGTATATCTGTTCATCCACTGGCGTGCATGCATTACATACAGTGTGATGTGGTTAAAAATATTTGTTTTCTAAACACCAACAGTGATGCCATCGCATGTCATCTTTCCTTCAACTTCCTCCCAGCTCAACCAACAGGTCTCACCTCTGTGCTTAATTCCAGTGCACACTGCCTGCTTTACACAATGAGACATCAGAATAATTTGTCTGACGAGCAGGGAGGCACATGGCGCGCCCCATGCTCAAGTGTCCCTCCACCCCGTGATGATACTCGTCAAATATGCAGCGTGTGTGACAGCGGCTACACCTGTGACTCACCTGTACGTGTCCGCGCCCCTGAGATATCCCTCACCTGTCACTCCTCCAGAAACCCATCCTCCACTCTCTCACACACACACACACACACACACACACACACACACACACACACACACACACACACACACACACACACACACACAAGCCACCAGCACCACTGAGGGCGAAGGAGGGGGTTCAGTCTGGGCTGAGGTGCAAGACGCTGCCCGCGCGCTTTAATTTTCACCTCCCCCACCATGACCCTCTGCAACTGGTGACACAAGTGGCCCCCTGCTGCACGTCTCTCCTGTTTTCTCCTCTCCCGTCTGCCCCATGTTCCTGTCTCCTCAATTTGCTCTCATTTCCACTATTCTTTACTTTTTTCAGCCATACGTTAAAAGAAAGGGTACTTTAGCAAGTATTTACATAAAACAAGACGCAACAAGTCCTCATTCAGGATAGCAAAGCAAAATGACAAATGAACAGCAAACATTCAAAGTATTAGAGGACACAAAGAAGGGATCTTCGGCTCATGGTATTTCTCTGCCTCTTCTTTCCTCTCCTCCCAACTCTTCCACTGACAAGGTTACTTTTTTGAATATGCAGATAGTTGGATAATTTTTTTTGTCATTTGTATACACAATCTTTCAGCGCTGACCTGTGCATTTATGTGTTTAATACTTCACAGATGCATTTGTGCATGTTTAAATGCACATGTCTACATGTGCCTTTATGAATGCCTACAACGCGTACACTACTCATTGAAGAGTGTGTTTTTGTGTGTCTCACAGTAGTCATACTATGGGGATATTCAGCACTGTGTGTGTGTGTACGTGTGTATGTGTGTGTATCTCATCAGCTGATGAGGTGTTTACTAGTTTCTGTCTCTAGCCTGGAGGGAGCCCAAGCACACTCCAGTCCCAGTCACCACACACCAGAGTAATTGGCCTTTTCACACTGCATAAGCTTCATTACCTGCACCTCCATTTGCAATGCAGAATGTAATGTGCCACAGAGTATATGGAGTGAATGCATAAACAGTTTTGGTTCAATTCATTTTTGGGGAGGGTTTGGGGTGTGGGGCTCACAGTGAATTTAGGGGGACTGCTAACTGCAGCAAAATGTCTCTCCTGCATTTGTTATTTCCGGTAAGCCTGTTGAGTTTTAAATCATTACGTATGTCTCATTAGGTGTTTGTCATATTTTACCACGAGAAAGCCAGTCGGTCTATTAAGGCAGTCAGTCACTTCCTCAGTCAGTTGTTCAAGGGGTAACAGTGAGTTTCTCCATCGAAACTGTTTTCCAAGGCCAAAAACTGTAGCAATGATGTTAAACAATCTGCAACCCAATTAAAAATACCATGGGTTAATCAAGCACGGTCACTGAGTTGTGAGTGAAAAATGAGCAGAGCATAATTTGTTTTTGAAAAATTGAAACCTGACATTATTTTTCACTTTTAACCTATAAAACAAAGGCTACAACCTGAAGGGGCACCTGTGATACAATCATTTCCTTTAATGAAGTTTCGTTAGGTGGAAGTCTTTTTCTGTGTCTTGTGGGTTCTCTCGGGTTGCTCTAACTACTAGGTTCTTATTTTGTTTGCTCTAAAATAAACTGCTGTTTTGCTACTGGAAACATAACAGCTATAAACCAGAAAGGGGTTAGAACCATATCAATTTTCAGTCCTAGAATTTGTTGATTTACATTTTTTTTTTTCACTTTTTAACATATTACGTTTGACCTTTAGTTTAGCATATTGAACTACATGTACAACTTTCATATAGAATACCTAGTTGGGGCTCCTTGTCATGTTTCAGATATCAGTGAGTTTTTTGCTGTTACACCAAAAAGCTGTCCCCTCTAACCTTACCAAACTGTTTCATTTATATAACTGTTTGTGGCTCAAAGAGGTAAAAAAAAAGACTTTCTTTCCTACCACAACCACATGAATATAAAACAATTAAAATTTGTTCCAGTAATTAACCCCCTCAACCAGCTACAGCAGTAAAATGCTGCTTGTTCACTCATATATCAGAATAATGTAATAATACTTTATAATATACAAACAGTAAATAACATTTTACTGACAATACTTGAATTTAATGCAAGTGTTTTTTTAATGTAGTTTATTTATTATTGTTATTATTATTATTATTTTATTAAATTTTTACTGGTATCTCAGTATTTTTTATATTAACATTTTTATATTGTCATGTTAATGCTTGAGTAAAGGATCTAAATTACACAACTGTCTCTGTTACAGTTTATTACGGCAGTACACTGGTGGGTGAACCTGTGCCTACTCCCTGTTAAATCCTCCAGTCTTACATGGCGATTTCATAATGAAACTCTGGACACCGCTCCTCCCTGTCAGGCTCACAGTGCTGTATCCTTTCCACCTGCGGCGCTAAAATCTTCCATTCACCAACCAGCTCTTCAAGGACGATGGTCTCACTGAGCCAGATGTGATTCTGTCACTTTGTGCTAACAATACACTTCTGGAGAAAACCATTTGAAATTGTGGCTGCAAATCACACACACATACTCACGTACCTCTGGCCCCACAAGACTACTCAGACGCTCAACCAGCGATGTCAGTACATCCGCTTATTGACGCCAAAGATCTTAATCTTATCACAACATTTACCAACCTTTTTTTTTCTCTTGGACTGCTTCCTGTTTCCGGGAGCCCACTAGATCCCCCAACACCTGAATTACTATTTCATTTCTAGTTACAGAGGTTTGCCTCTTGTTGAGAATGGGGACCAGGCCTGACAGACTAGGGAAATGTTTTATGCTATAGTTATATTCTGGGAGTCAAATAGAAACTGGATTCTTGTGCCACCTCCTCCCTTTTCTTTCCCATGTCACTTCATAATGTCATCCTCCTCTCCAAATACTTTATGCCAAACGCAGTCCAGAAGCGATGGACTAGCTCTACTCAGTCTCGGAGGTGACCTCATTCCACTGCGTCAGTGCTGAAAATGTAAGAGGTTTACACACTGTTGTGCATCATTTCCCATGTGTTAAACACAGTGTGGGAAAGTAACTAAGTACATTTATTCAAGTACTGCTCTGAAGTTCACTTTTGTGGTACTTGTATTTCAGATTTACTTTACTTTTCAGATTAAGATACAAAATACAACACACTTAAAGATTAAGTCGGGGGAGTCCCAACCTTTTTGGCTCATGACCCTGTAATAAAGAGTCATCAGATGAGATGAGATATGAGTGGTTTACATTTCCCTTCGAAACTTCTCAAATGATTTCAGTTAGATTAAATAAAAGTATTCAATGTTTTAAAAAAGCAAAGAGAAAAAATATGCATTTGTGTTTCAGAATTTGTGTTTCTTCATTTCTCTCCCATTAATCATCTCACAGGAAATACCTGGTGTATATAATGCAAATACGAACAGCTGCTGAGTAAAATCTCCTACTGGAAACAATTGTATGAAATGATTCATGGAAATAAATACGAAATGAAAAGAAAACTAAATTCATATGATCAGCATTATATGAGAGAATCAATGTGCTTACCCTGAAAAAAAAAGTTCCATCACACCTCTGTCTTTCCTGCTCATGTTTGGTTTTTACTGAATGCTTTTTGTAAAGCCCGTGCTGTACCATTAACACTCTACAACCAGTCCGCCTATGAAACAATGACAGGGACAGTGGTAAGGGCATATGTGACTGCTAATGGGCACAGGATGTAAGGGTGAGTGGCTGATTCTATTTTAGTCTGAGCAGGGATAACTGGCTGGACTGTGAGACAGTCGCAATCGCAGTAATGGTCAGCGTCTCCTGGGGGTCTAAGGGTGAGGTCAACACCACCAGGCCGTTCCTCTGCTCTCAGACAGGCAGGAAAGGCATCGGAAGGGGACGGGAGGGGTGGAAAGCGGGGTGGAGGGATGAGGACATGGAAAGAGTAATGGGAAACTGGTTGGAGTGTGTGAGAATGTCAGCTGCTGCGCACACACTTGGATATACCTGCACACACAGATCAGTTGCCTGCTGTGACGTTTCATCCTACAGGACACAAAGAAGAAGGGCTTATGCGTCACCATGGCGATAACCCTGGTCAGATCCTACTTCCATCTGCACCATGGCAACCGGTGAAATGTCCCACAGACACAACACAAACCCTGTCTCCAAGAATTATGTTTCTATACAGTTAAACTGCAACAGCAACTACACTTTGTAGGAAATGTAATTCCCAGCTGGATCACGTTTTCTATTGACGTAACAAGGATATATTTTTAATTTACGTATTTGGCAAGTCACAAATACGTTGATGCTGAAAATATTAATAAAATGTTTTCTGCTCAAATATACATTCTTGCTGTACAATATCCACTTGCAGAGACTAAAGCATTATTACTTTTTTTATAGTTATGTTTTGGCACTACTAAACAGACAACCATAGCATTTCCAGGTGGTATTATTGTTGGTACTGCTGTTGCAAAGACCGGGTTACTTTTCATACTTTTTTTTTTAAATACACAAGTCAAAAACAAACCCTGAGGATGTACATGCATACAGCAATACATCGAGCAATAACACAATCAAAAAATAAGCAAAGTGCATTCTAGATCTTTTCTAATCTAAAGGGGTCATCATATACACATCCTTCTCATCTTTGCCATCAGTGTGTGACTCAGACATGAAGTGGAAAAGCACAGCTCGTGATGGCCTTACATGGCCTGCTCACAGCACTGGCCCAGAAACTTAGGCCCTTTACTGTTCATCTACAAAAATGCAACAGATAGCAAAACTCACCCTGAGCATACTGATCTTCTCAGAAAAGGAAGAAACACTAGCTCAGTTTTATGAAAGCATCAGAATCTGCAGGTGGTTGTTGGATTTCCTGATGAAAGCTTCAGCAACTTGTGCAGGACAGAATGTACAACAACTGTCGGACTCTGCATTCTGTTTATACAACAATAATCCTGCTTCAGCCATTACACTGTTAAACTTTAGGAGAGGTAATGAAACACTTGGTGCGCTCACCACCAACAAAGGCCTGTCATGTATCTCAATGTGCTGCTAATGCTAAGACGATGAACAGTCTGAGCCCCATTGGGAAGGAGAGCAGCCTGTGAAGAAACACATGTGCTCACACACTATACAGTATTTACGAATGCAGGGCTTCTGTGACTCCAGCAGTCTTTGAGTCCAGGAGACTGCCATCTCCAAATACTCCACTCTGAAAAATCTTTCTCTTGAAGAAGCTCACAACGGGCTCTTCCCCTGGCAATTAAGAAAATATTTAACTACTCTCAACCAATGTTGTTTCTCAGACGTGTAATACAGATAAAGATTAGATTTTCCTCCACAGCTTCCACCATGTAGTTGTGCTGATGCATAGTGTCATGTTATCAGGTGGTGGTCAGTGTAATAGCTCACCACTCAGGTTCAGGTTCAGGTTCTTTTTCATACATACAGGGAAACACAATGTTTTTCCTCACAGACAGCAGTACAACATAGAAGAGACCCCAGATAATGATATAAATGTTGACAGTTTAGTTTAGTTTGCTTTACAAATAAATTTTACCCCAAATAATTTGAAATTTGCCAAATATAAAATACAGACATAACATAAATTAGATCCAATTAAAAAATAAAAAAGATACCTTAGAACTAAATAATAACTTGAAATATTAGTACACTTCAGCAATTAGAAACCTATTTAGACCTATGTTGTTGTGTTTAATATTCATAACGAAAATGTTTTTGCATAAATGTCGCATCTCTTCTCTTTTATAGCTTGTCTAAAAGAATATTATAGAAAGTATGTAGCAATTAGTTTATTTATAATAAGTTAATAGAAATAGAAAATGTTGCATGGGGAAAAGAAGGACTCTGAATGATAAACAGTGTAGTAAAAGTGGGGAAAAAACACTATCACCTGACTTGTCAAAATTAAACAAATTGCCCAAATCCAAAATCTAAATCCAGCAGTATGCTGTCCCAAAATTCATGCGTATATGAAGTTGTTTGTATGTGTGTGTGAGCACGCATTTGTGAGTGTCGGTGTGTTTGTGGTATTTAATGGGGTATTGAGAGGCCCAGGAAGGATTTCGGTGGTCCCAGCGTGGCCTTTTGTGCCGGCGGCCAGAGGCTGGTGCCCAAGGAAGTAAGATGATTAGAGTATGTTCGCATCACACAATACAGCAGCAATGACCAGAGCAGGCACAGAGGAGATGAGTGTACCAGTAAAGTGTATGGACAAAACTGGCATAATATTCAAAATACAAATAGAATTTAATTATTAACGTGTAGTCAACCCGTTTACTATAAACTAGCCAGACTGTCCTCTTCTAAAAAAACGAGCGCATAGGTCGTCTGTGAAAGCAAATTATTACAAACCATGGTTATGGTTTACTGTTAGGTGAGCTTTAGTGGCAATGATGGGCGCAAAGGAGGAAGTCAGGTAACGTAGTTTAAAGAGCGACAAAGTCTACGTTAGGAGGAGGTTTAAGTGGATGGATTGACAAAGCAAAGGACTCTTGCAGGGGAGATCGCTGTTTGTTTCCGATGTGAAACCGATAGTTGTTGATTTTATCCATGATTGTTCCACAGCTTTAACCACGTGTTTATGTTTGTAACCCTCAGTGTTTATTTTAGCCCAAACCATGATCTTTTCCTGAAGCTAACCAAGTAGTTTTTGTGCCTAAACCTAACCAACCCATGACCATCCCACAACCTTAACTGCGTGTTTATTATTGTTACCATGATGCAGAAGGTCTGGAATGCCTGCCGCTGGTACGATCCAGTGGGTCCTGTAGGAGGGTAGGGACAAATTGGAGGAGTTGTTTTTAAATTCTGTGCATCTCAGTAGGATCCAGCACTGAAGGAGAACATGCTTATAGACTCTGCAGCCCAATAGTGTGTCACCATTGTTCTGCTGTTTGATTTCAGGGTAACAGGGTAACAGCGGAGGAAAAATCTCTCACCTGTCACAATCACTAAATAAATTGTTTTACACAATAAATAAATAAATAAGATAAATAATCAACAAATAAAAGTCCTGAATTAAAGTAAAAAGTATTATCATCAAAATATACTGAAAATATCAAAAGTTATTATGCAGAATAGACCCTATATACTACAATTACTGAGTTTTTACCTCTGTGTCATGACATTTAGCCCATTCCAAATAAGATACATCAAACCATTATCAACATGATTATGTGTAAAATTTCAAATGAAAAAGTAAATGTAATAGTGTAAAAAGAGCAATATATCCCCCTAAATGTAGTGGAGTAGAAATATGAGGTAGCATAAAATAGAAATACTCAAGTAAAGTGTGGGTACCCCAAAATTATACTTAACCACAGTACTTACGTGACTGTACTTAGTTACTTCCCACCACTGCCCCCTCCTCCCCCTCATCATGGCAGCTCTTATTGCCACTCAGTCTCCAGGCTCTGTCTCTCCCTTGCTTCACACTATCTGTCAAACATGGCCACTGTCCTTGGGGTGCCTCCACTTGTATTTCAGCTCATTGTCTCAAATCACAGCACTTCCCCAACACTGATAGTAACAAGAGCGAATACAGCAGCCTCAGTTGTCCTGGCAAATATGACATTGTCTTTATTATGACAGAGCTGCACATGCCAGCCTCAGTTTCCCCATTTACTTGTTTTCTTGTCTCCAGTTCATTATTCACCTCTGGCATTACACCCCAAGACACAAAGAGCAGACCATCAGCTGTACACACCGGCCACAGCTCTTTCCCATGATGCCCCTTCCTTCCTTCCCTCCTTCCTTTGTCCTCAGCGTCTCCCTGTTCATCATTCTCCTCATACAAGCACAAACACACAAAGGTCCAAGTCCAACTCTAACATATACCATACACTAAATATGTGTATTACTAAAAATGAAAATAGTCCCCAACAAATCCACTCTTTCCTGCTGTTTGAGTAATATTTACAAAAACTATCCAGCTGTTTTAGGATTCTTTTTTTTTTCCCTTATTAAAAACATCACCAATGGATTTTATTTTCATGTGTTGCTCACTTTACTAATAATGTTATCTGTCATTTTGGGCTGAACTTCCTGAGAAAATAAGGTAAGAAACTCTGAGAAAATAATCTGAGAATAGACTTGAGATTTCTTTCTTTTTTTATTTTCAGAAAAAACCCTCTCTGTACCAAACTTGGGGCATGGAGTTTGAATGACATGGGCATTTACATGCAGAGAGTTGTAGGATCCAGCCTTATCCATAATAGAGACTAAAAATCAGGACACATTGCCTTCAGCTGCTTCAGGATTTTTTCTTTCTATCTCTCATGATTCCCCAAACTGCCAGGAATTGCAATACTAAATTGCTGGAGTACCAATTAAAGTGATTAACATTCTTTGCTTTAGCAATGCTATAGTTTATCAAGCTGAATACAACAAGGGTGCAGTAAAAAAAGAAAAAAAGATTTTGATACCAGAGAACACAGGACAGAAAATGCGTCACTCTCTATTCTTCTATCGTGAAGCCTAATTAGTGGAAATACTGTGTCAGGAAAGCAAAGAACACTGATTCGGCTCCTAATCATCTCATCAGTGTACGTGCGTCTTGTTTAGCCCACTGTGATAATGATTTTATCAGAGCTGTCCGAGGTCACAGTCGTGAAAAGAACGACTGTTTTCAGTTTGTTATTCAAGATACTGACATCTGATAATGAATGAGGCCCAGCTTCATCTTCTATAGAGGATGTACTTATTTTATTCTGAGATGCCTACAAAGTGTAAAGATCCAGTGTGTGTATTTTTGACGCTGTGGGAAAAATACCATTGTCTCTTCTTTTTATGATCTCAGTGATAAATACAAAATGAGCTTCTGACAAATTAATCAGTATCTACATCCACTACATAAATGGAATGGAATGTTTCTCTCAGAAATGAAGTGGGGTAAATGTATAAGAGCATCTCACACTGAAGTGATAAAATAAATTATCATTCTATAAAATCAAAATTGCATATAAGTGAAGTAGATGAACAAATGTGAATCAAAACCTTGCTCCTGAAACTTTTAATTCAAATAATATACAATGAATTGCATTTTAATTAACATGAATCACAGGTTTTTCTTGAGCCGGAGCACGTTGAAACTGCTGAATCTCAAACACTCATTGACTCATAGACATTGAGCATATCTATATGTGCATCAAGCCAAGGTATCTGGTCACCTCTGGGTCCAGAATCCGTCAAATACATAAATCTTACACAGCAAAAACAGAATTTTGCAGATGACGCATAGTCCACATATGTGCTCAGCATATTTATTGTTCCAAATCCAGGGTTTTCTAACAGTATGCTGTATATTATTTAAGCTTAGGGTAATTTATTTTTTCTCTTACCATGTTCCAGGTATAGTCACAGGTCAGGCTCGGTTACAAAACTGTACCACTGAGACTTCTTGAACTTGCTCTGGTTGAAGGATCATCTTTGTAAACACTGAGCCACCCTGCTGAGTGTGAGTTTTGTGATTAGCAAGAGTGAAATACCAGTACCATCTGTCGAACTGCCAAGCTACCTGACTGTCAGCACATGACGTCTGTGATCGTGGGCTGACATCTTCAGGCACCGCAGTCGAACATGTTGACGACTACACACTTGTTAGAGACCTTTGCTGGACTGATGATCTGTCCAGGGCGATTTCCTGCCTCATGTCTACTGCATGCTGAGAGAGGATTCAGTTGTTTGTAACCTCGAACAGTGAAAGATGGTTATCTGATCATTTTGCCAACCTGTTTCGGGATTTCAGCATAACCTAGATGCACAGTTGAGGTTTCACTTTGCACTGCATTTGTCTGTGTGCAAGTATTAGTTTTCACTGTTCTTATTCGATATGATTACACCTCATATGCCATTATAAATACAGATAAAGATTAGTATGTTAAACTGGACTGACACACACATACACACATACATTCATTACCAATGTCACCAGATCACTGCTCACCCAGGAAAATGGTACAAAACTGTCTCTATCATATATTATCACTTTATAAACTACTAACAACTACAATTCATTCACGATGATATAGTACATTTCAGTAAATAATACAAGTAATTACTTTATGCTTGAAGTGTTGGTAAAGCTCCATGATCAACCAAAATCGACTGTCATTATTATCCTTTATATCAAAAGGTGTCCAGTGTGGATGATGTATGGCCAATATACACAAACTTCTAGTAATAATTTGACTGTGAACTCTAATGTGAAGCTCACTAGGCAAACAAACTTCCCAAAATACTGCATGATTAAATGCAGAAATGTGCTTTTCAGGCACCATAAATCATGTTAACCATAAGGTTAAAAATAATATACTTTAACAAGCCATAAGCTCATGTCCTCTCTCCCATAAACTACCATGTAAAACTGATAACAAGCCCAGAAGGTGAGTAAACTGTTGAGTGTTCAAGAAACACAGCAACCATCTGCGATGCAGTTTCCTTTCCACCTCCCCCAGTTCACACACGTCTTGCAACACAACTGTAAAGCAGTTGGTTTTCCTTCTGTACATGTGAAAATGAGGGCAATCGATTGAGCTGGAGCTGAGTGCAGGGAGATGTTGATGGTGTGCGGCTGGGCCCTGAGCAAGTTGCTGATAGGTCGTCAGGTTATACACCCACCCACTCCTCATTTCCCATACTGCACTGCTGACATGGCAGAGCTGAAACCAGTGGTAGGCGTTGCTTTTCAAGGTGAGGTTTGGGGTTAAGACCTAAATTCATTATCTGCAACTTACTGGTTAGTAAGTTGTATACAATTTATATATACAGAACAAATACATGTACAGTACATACGTGTGTGTGTGTATACTTATATATCTGTACTTGAAGTACATTTAACAAGGATTTTGAATGCAGTACTTTAACTTCTAATGGAGAATTTTTAGATTGCTGTACTGGTAATTTCACTTTCACAAAAATTAGAGTACTTCCTCCACCACTATGAAGTGCACATACTGTACACAGAGTGTACAGCAGAGTATATGACACAAAGCATGCTTTGACAGCTATATAAGTATAGAAAATACATAGAGCTTTTTTTTTTAAATTAAAATCAACATTTAATTTGCATTTCAAAATTGTGGATAGAAAATATAATATATTAAAAAAAAGCAAAACGTCTGCAGTACAATTCTATCCTTGTTTTAGATGTGCCAGGCTCTTATGCACTTGTTGGTATTGCAAAATTTTCCAGTTTGCTGCGTGAAAACTCAGCAAACCATTAGACATGTAAACCTTTAATCAGCCTATGTCTGTCTGTATGTGCGTGCATGTGTGTGCGCGTGTGTGAATGCGTGTACCTGTGAGTGCAGGTTGAAGGGGAGTGAAGCCTATTTTTAAATGATGAAAATTGCTTTAAGGGCACACAACAAAATTGGTACCCACCACTACCACCACAATTGTTCTTGCCATATCCAAAAAGAGCCAATTTTGTCAATTTTGTTTGGCAGCTTCAGGAGGACAGCCGCTACTTCATGGACATTTATTATAAAGCTGATGGGAAGTGTTGAAGCCGCGTCAGCAGATCGAGTTCGGGGAGTCTCAGAGAAATGTACGTAACTCTAAGAGTACTGTGCGACGTGTGGTTAACTAACCCCTGATAAACAGCAGATAAACACTGAGCTGATTTTGAGTATGAGCTGTTGTTTTGTGAGTCAATTCCTCTGTTCTTGTGGATGACTTTTTCTTTTTCATCGCTGAGTCATGTTTTAGTACAAATGGCTGTTGGATTATTTATACAGTAAGTGAATGAACACAAGTGTTAAAACACTGGACTCTAAATATGAAATTTATGGAGTTCTTGTCTTCAACATACTGGAACTGTGTACACTAATGGCATTTGAATGTAATTGCCATACCTCTTTTATAAGCACACGTGTCTGCACACGTGCACCTATTACTTTACAATCCAGTGCCAAACCTTTTCTCCTTCGGACTTTTATGATCTCTTTTGATCTTCTGATCATCTCAATAAAAACTGAATTGTTTAAGTAGACTGCCCTCCCTTCAAATTGATGTTTCATCCATATGTGAAATAATTCTTCCTACGCTAAGACAATGTACAGGGGTAGGCAGAGTTAAGGTCCAGAAGTTTGAAATAGTAAGCAAAAGACTTACCAGTGGTAAGAGACTGCATAAAAATGAACACACTGAAAGAGGTGGGTAGAGGGTAACATTTGAGAAAAAGAGAGACAGATGGAGGAAAGGAGAAGAAAAGATTAGACAGAGAAGAGAGTAAATTAAGAGGAGATGGATGGATGGATGGATGGATGGATGGACGGATGGAGGGAGAGAGTGATAGAGAGAAGCACAGAGAAAAAAAGAGAGAGGGATGAGGATGAAGTGTGAGTTTGGCTCAGTGAGAGCAGCTGTATAGAGGACACTGTGGGTGGAAGTGGTAGAGTCGTGGGTGAGCTCAGAGTTTAACTGCCAACCCTCCCTGGTCTCACAAACTGTCCGTCACACACACACACACGCACACACACACTCACACACACACACACACACACACACACACACACACACACACACACACACATACAGTCATTCACATACATACATGCTCACTTGCACATACATACACACTTGCACGCAGAGTTTTAGCTTGACAACCTGGAAAACTTTCCATCTCACTTCGTATACACTAGACACATGAGGAATCTATCCCTGTAATGAGTAGTATGCGTTGTGTTTCACCCTGCTCATACTGGATGTTACATTGTTGGAGACAAGTGCGTTATAACTACAGTTATGCCAAAGTTGGTGCATAAAAATAAGGAAAAACGCAGCTGTGTGATTGTTTTGTTTGATGTTTTGAACAGTTTGTAGATGGAAACGTACATAATTAGGGTGGGAGGGCATGGGTAGGGTGGGGTGGGGGTTTGCTCAGCTTATGCCCATTTGCGCTGATGTGTGTAGTCAATTGCAGGTTGCCTCTTCTTGTCGAGACTTCTACTATGATAAATAATGAGAGCAGCAGATCCCGAAATAGAGTACCCCCCCCTCCCTTGTCCCTGTGGTCCGCTCTTGTGAAGCTCCCGTCCAGCCGTGACTTTTCCAAGCGATCCCCTCCCTGCTGCCTCCTCCGTTTTGGTTAGCATGCCGGCTAAATCTGTAGCCGTGCGTCTGTAATTAGGCTTCGCCTTTGCTGGATTGAGTGCTACACACTGGCAGCTGGCAAGCCGAGGCAGTGCAAACACACACACACATGCACACACACATGCACACACACATGCACAGTGATATGCATGGATGCATGCACGCAGGCACACATTTTATCTCATGTAAAATGAGTGGATAGAGGGTATGCCAGGACAGCGCTGTCTGACAATTACAGCGCAGGGGGAAGTGCTGGGGTTAAAGAGCAAAAGTAGTCGATATGGAGATGAAAATGTACATTATTTCCTATCTCACGCTGGCCTTCATTATCCTCTTTCTGTTCTCTATCATCATAATCTCCCAAATGCATTTCTTTAATTCTTTTACTTCGGTCTGAGTGTTTTTCAACCATTCTATTCTCCTCTTAGCTCATCCCCACCTCATCCGTTCCTCTCTTCTACTATCCTTCTCACCCACCAACCACCTGCCTGCCATCATTTTCCCCTCCCCAAATTCTTTCTATCATTCCCACTTCTCCTCTCTCACCTCTTCCCCTGCTCAACCCATCCCATCCCCGAGCTGTTGAGTGTAGAGTGGGCAGGTTGACCTGGCAACACTAAAAACCACAGTAGTTATGAGAGCTTTTTACTTCCAGCTATATATATTATCAAAACAAAAAAAAGAAAGAAAGACTGAAAGAAAAAAAAGGAACGTTTGATGTTACCTCAGCCCTGTTGCCGCCCAGTGAGGGGGCTCCAGCACAAGGCAGTGTGCACATGCAAAAGCACATGCTCGTATGCAGAAGCACAAACACCTGCAGGTGTGCAGGTCTGAACCATTGTGTGTAAGTCAAACAACGTTCCCATGTTGCACGCACACAATTGCCTCTTTATCAATTGTTAGTCCTGTTTTATTCCGCACTTAAACCAGTCATAAAATAAACGTTAGCTTCCATACTGAAAGACAGTAAACATGACACATCACCTACATTGTCCTCACACCATCAGGGAAAATTTAGATGGGAAACATAAAGTTAGAATTTTAAAACTTAAAAAACTGAGGATTATAACATGTTGCAAAATATATTATAAAATATCATTAAAAAAATACAGTTGTAATGAAAGTAAAAATAAAATAAAAATGAAAACAAGTGAGCAAAATAAAATGTGATGAAAATACCAATAAATTTAGTTACGTAGCTGTAATTATAAATGCTCTCTAAACTCCAAAGACCCTGTAACTGTGTGATCACAGTGCAAGAGCTCGTTTAAACGAACAGTTTAGTATTTTGGGAAATACACTTATTTGCTTTCTTGTTGAGAGTTAGGTGAGAAGACTGATACCACTCTCATGACTCTATGTTAAATGTGAAGCTACCATGAACAGCTGGCTAGCTTAGCTTAGCATAAAGACTAGAAATGGAGAAACAATTATAGACTGAACTACACAACAAATATTTATATGTATAATACTTACAGGGTCCATGTTTCTGCATCAAGTAAATTAAATTTTGATACTTTTAGAATCCTCTTTTTTAGCACACAGATATGAGCATGGTATCAATCTTATCATTTAACTTTCAGCCGGAATATTAATATTTCCCAAAGTGTCATGCTATTCTAATTCAGATCATTAAAATTCAGAGAAAAACCAGTCCTGAATGATATCATTTTCACATGCAGATATCCATTTGACGAACTGAAGATTAGCGCTGCCTAGCCCAATAAAAGTCAACTATCGTCTTCAATCAAAATACCATGAAGATGTTTAAATAAAACATTTCCTGTCCTTTCAGCAGTGTGTGTTTTTCCCTCTCACTAGCATGGCTTGACACTCGTAACTTGTGCTTTTGTGGCCTATAACTGCCTGTTTGTTTCTGACAAGGGCCTCTGATTCCCTGTTGAGATGAAAGACATCGAGGCCAGTCATTTGTGTCAGCGTGTGGTTTCATCAACCCTGCCAGGATGCTCTCGAGCTTCGCTGGTCCCTGTAGTCACATGCCCCACCAGTGGCATGGCTATTTTAGCTGCTCTGAACTGCAAAACCCACAATCCTCTACTGACCAGCGCCCTCTCCTCTCTGCTGGCCATAATGATTATGTGGATATTGATAGACCAGGGGGATTATTATCATTCACTGAATATACTTTTATATTGTCCTGCATGTGACTGGCTCAATCTGGAAAACAGTAAACAAGTAATCATAAAGGAGAGCGGTATCCTTCTTTCACTCTCTGTCAGTCTCTGCTTTTGTTTCATTCCCGTGACGTGAGGTTGCCCCAGAATATGGACAGTTTGAGTATTTTAGCCAAAGAATGTCTATATTGAAACAGCTAACAGCAATTAACAAAAATGTTCCAAACACATTAGAAAAGTGGAAAAAATGCAGAAAATTAATGACAAATATAATTTCTATTAAAGAAAAAACATAAAAGAAAACAACAATTTTATTTTTCAGTTTGGCATGCTCTCTTTTTTTTAAATTTTTTTTTATACTTCATCTGAGTTAATAAAATCAGCTGCTAAAATTGCCTGCTCGGTGGATCTAAGGTCAACACCATGCACTTTTGTTTGGAGAGCAAAACATCACATTTTTGGAGTCCAAATAAAACATTTTTAATACACACCACTCTTGGCTGAGTTTTAGGCCAGCAGTTAATTAGACAGCTACAGGTTGGAACCTGACCTCTGATGAACTGCCACTGCATGCTGCATAACATAAAAATATTCTACAATTTGTTTTAATCCATTACACATCAGAGCTGCAACACATTTTTCGAAGAGAGTAGAAAAGGAAAAGGAAGCTCTTAGTGACTCTATATGTGCCCAGCTGAGATTTGCTATTTTACCACTCAATGTTGAAAATGCAGTACGTCAGTCTGGAGGAAAAAAAGAATTTGTTCATATTTGAGTCTTGTCAATGATACAGAAAAATAATTTCATTTTGTTTTGTTTTGTTCTTTTAACTGGGAACCATAGAGTATTTTCTGTAGTAAGATAAAAACAGAATTTAATCAGTTGTCAAGTCCTGTAAATGTTTTGATTAATTGTCACCGCTCTCATATCACTGTTTAGCAATGCCAAACAGCAGACAGACACAGTTAGCAACTAGCTAGAGAACACAGTAGGGCATTTAGTGAGTCAGATATTTCTCTCAGGAGCTGGTAGAGACCAAAATGGAGCTAAAATAGTGAACGGTGGACTTAAATTTACCAGATGGACGGAAACACAACACAAATGAATGAATAATGCTGAAGTTGCAATTGCTGGATGTGTAAATAAGCAGCTGTTTGCTAACAAGACCAACACGGCATGGAATTAAAAGGTGATGATATGTCAGTGTGTTGTGTTCACAACTTATTTCCACTGCCCCCAGGTGGCCAAAAATAATCTGTTTTGTTTTGTCTGCTACCTGTGCAAGATTTCTTTTAAATTTTACACATCACTTTAAAGTATGTGGATGTATATATAGTGTTAACCAGAAGTTGTGTTATATTTTACATGATGATATATGTGTAGCATAAGCTAAATTAACTAACACTAATATTTTACATGAGACAATGGGAAGACAACCGAGTTGTAGCTATCAACTTTCTCTCTCACTCTCATTCTCAAGGGTTGTTGTCACATTTACAGGAGGGGAATATATCAACTGAGACCCAGATGGATGCTGTTTTTGTTTAAGGGCCCTACTAAGAAAACCACAACAGACTGATGGCAGCTATTGAGACCTGCTGATAACAGACACCTTAACCTTTAAAGCTGCCTCTCTCTCTGCGGAGAGGAATGAATCCTACACCACATCCTGTCAACCCCACATCATCACGGCCTCAATGAGACTGCTGCAAACACAGCATGCAATAAGCAGAGCAAAAATGTGGGCCACATGAGGGATCGAAAACCTGGAAAAGATGCTGCCCGCATTTTTTCTAATTCATTGAAAGAAAAAAAGAGGACATGCGTGGAACCACGTTCACACTTCCAGCTGATTAAAATTTCTTTTGGCAATTGTTTTTTAGTGAAACAGTCACACTGCCTGTCCCTCAATGATGGCTTTATTGCCCACCCAAAGCTCTCCCACCTCCTCTCTCAGTGGGTCAGCTGGGCCCAGGGTGTGTGGGATGTTGCTGTATGTTGAGGGAGAGGGAAACTGTGTGAAAACTGTGTAGGAGAGGCTAAGAAAAACATTACGGCCTGGCAGCAGTGGTGTAGGGAGTGGAGGATGAGGAGGAGATCAGGGGGAGCAAGGGAAGGGAATGCTGGGGGGGAGGAGAGGGGGAGTGGAGTGTATGGGTTTGGGTATGACAGAGGGGAGGTAGGAGTGTATGTTTGTGTGTGCATGTGTGTGTAGGGGGTGGGGGTGGCTGCTGAGGTAATATCTCTGGGAGTGTGGTTAGATCATATTCCTCTCCTTGTCTTCTCATGCTGTGGGTGGGGCTTTGTGGTGGGGCCGGCTGGAAGAGAGGGAGGGGATGGAGAGACGGAGAAAGAAAGAGAGGGAGAAAGAGACAGGGAGAGGAAGAGAGGTGGGGGGAGTAGGAAGGGATATGGTGAAAGATGGGTGGAGAAGGTTGAGAGATGGGCAGCGCCAATGGTTCTCAGTAAAGCAGCAGCAGTGTTACGCCCCTGAAGTGGCAAGACTGGTTCACATGAGCTCTTCTCCACCTTTCTCTTCCTCTCTGACATTCTCTGTTACTTGCCTCCTCTCAGTTGTTAACTATTTTTTTTCACAATTTAACATAAATTGGATCATTCAGACTGGCAGAAAAAAACAGACAAACCAAATTTAAACATATCAAGGAGACAGGCACTTACAAGTTGGAGGAAAACACTCTAATTATGCTGTTTTCTCAATTTTGTTTGTGTGGTGGTGACTGTAGTCACACTTTAATTCACTGTATTCTGCTATGGGTACTTCAGTACATGTAGGGACTTTTTGCAGACAGCCAAATACATAACTTTTTAAAATTTGGAGCCATATTAGTAGCATGGCAGTGTGTTGGTCGTAACTACTAGCAACTACCACAAAGTTTACAATGGTAGTTTTGAGTAAGGTGTCTACAGTTCGCATGAAATGTAGTACAGACAGCCACCCAGTTAGCTCAGTTGGTAGAGCACGTGAATTAATCTCTCGGGATCGTGGATTTGAGCCCCACTCTGGGCGGCACCACCTCCCATGGACCCACTACCCGTGGGAAGTGCTTCAGTGGATTGTGGACTGGGCGGCAGTCAGCCCCGCGACCTGGGCCCAGACCCAGATAAGCGGCAGATGTGAAACTGGCAACATTAATGCCTGCTAAACATCAACATATTAGCATTGTCATTGTGAGCCTGTTAGCATGTGGATGTTGATGCTCAAAGCACCGCTGTACCTGTAGCCTCCCAGAGTGCTAGAATAGCTGTAGACTCTTAGTCTTCTTTACGTTCTGCTAATATTTTGATTAAGGGGGCAAGACATTCCTGAAATGATACAATTCCTGCCTGAGATTAGGAATGAATACAAATTCTTCCATAACTAAATGTCTAAGCTTCTTTTTTATGTAAGCCTTCAGTAAATACTGCTGTATTTTGTTGTGGAATATATCTGCATTTGCTACATTTGGAGCACTTGGCAGGATATACGCAGTGATTGTGTGGAGGGTTGCCAGTGTAGTGTCAGATTTTATATGAAGGCTTTGGTACAGCAAAAGGTAATCCACGCCAAAGATAGAGGAGGCCTACCACTCTCAGTCCATAAGCTGCAAGACAAAAAAGCCATTTGACTGCCATTAATTTTGTTACGGACATGCTAATTTATTGTAGACTTAGCCTTTGTTCTAAGGGTTGTTTTTAGTGTTACTCTGTCAGAAATTTAACAAATATAAATGTTAAGAGAGCAAATACAGTCTCTGTAAGTGGAACACGAATAGTATCTATGGCCAGGGTTGATAGGAATACATATACAACATGATAGAAGAAGATGTCCTATTTTTGTTATTGTTGATTCTGAATCTCCTGGTGGTCTTTGTCTTGACGATTGGACTGAGGAAGCTGACATCTGCCTGTAGGGTTGAAACAAACTCTCTGAGTTCCACCTGGATCTACTGTTTTGCAGTGACAAAAGTACCTAGGAATTTGGGAAACATGATTATTCTCATCCTTTAGAGGTAAAACCAGGGAAGAGAAAATCTTTAACCAGAATCTGGAATGCAGAAGCACCAGTTTTGGCAATCTATGATGAATGTTGACCTTTGAAATATAAATTGCCCAGGTCATATCGAAGATATGCATCCCTTTTGTGGCACCTTTTGTAATGGCTTCACTATGAATGCATACAGCTTCGTGCCATGACATGCAAAGATGCCTTCCCTTTGACCCAGATAGAGAGGTCCTTCTGTAGGAGGCAAATGGTAATCCATTCTGGATGTAGCCAGCAGGTCCCACTTACACAAGCAGACAAACACACAGCAGCCAGTTTTTTTATGCTAAACTAGATTTATTAGCTGCAGAACACACACATATTAGAGTGGTATCAATGTTCTCATCCCACTCTTGGCAAGAAAGCAAATAATGTTTTTATTGTTTTCCAAAATTTTCAACTATTGGCCTCCGTAATGCACTAAGTACAAATCAAAGACTGCCTCAGGTCTGTATCACTGTCTGGTCACCTCCAAACAGCCAAAGTGGGGAACAGAGATAGGCACTCATGTTAGCAAACTTCGGGCTGGTATCAGATACATACCTTGTTGTTGCAGTGGTGATACAGATGATCAGTCAAGGGCAGTAAGGTACTCCACAGTCTCTATGGTGACCATGGTCACCAAGGGGTTGAGCAAACAGCAGGTCTATTCAGAAAAAAAGGTTCCAATACTACTGTACTGTTAAAGCTAAAATTTCCTTCAACACGTAGTGAGTACCCTGATTTAATGATGAGTTCATCTCTCTCAGTTACTAATCTCCTTCAAGGTCAGGGAACTTGAACACTTGAAGTGTACCATAGTAATGAATGAAAAATGTCAATATTTCCACTGAAAATACAGCAGTTAGATGAGTGCCTGTCATGCTCTGGAGAGATGCAGTATACTGGGGACATGTGCCCCTCTGCTTTCTCTTTTCTTTGTGTTGCCACATTTATGTTCTCCAAAGAAAATCTGTGTAACCTTCTGCAACTTTCTGTTGGTCAAAGTAAATTTACCCATTATAAGCTAAACAGATAACAGTTGAGCTCTTTAAGTCTCATGCTGTCCATCATCCTCACTTTTCGTTTTCTGTCTTCACCTCTTTCTTTAGAGTAATGTTGGCTTCCTCTCCATTTCTGTCATGGTAAGGCATGTTAAACTGGTTTTCTGATTATTAGCGTGGGCCGTTTATGGTTGCATCTTTGGGAAGATTTCCTGGTGGCATGTTCTGAATGTCTGATGAATAATGGTGTGTTAGCACCTAAACCAACATATACCTGTCTTAGACCTGGGAACACACCCAGGGGTGTGAATGTTCATGACAAGGCGGGATTGACTGTCTGTGTTCTTACCATCTGCTAATGCCAAAAATGGTGAAGAGTTGAACAGGGTTTTCTGGTCTAGTTTGGATATTTAGCACTATCAAGAGAGACTATCAAAGGTCATATTATAGTTGGTTATGCCAACAACAACAACAAAAAAAAGAGTTGTTCATGGGGCTGCTTTCTCTCCATGGCCTCCCTGATACTGCTCCATTTATAATAGAAATAATTACAGGGTAGTGGAACTAATGAGTAAACACCCATGTTACATTTATGTAATAATAATACTCAGAATATAATAGATTGTAATGTAGCAAATTTAGATGAATAAAAATCTCCCTGGCCTCACTTCTGCAAATATTTACTCTGTCGGAGTATCACTGATGTAGCATGAGCACAGCTCATGCTACATCAGGCTACAACTAAGAATGCTGGTCTGAGGTCAGTACATTAGAGCACTACCCTGAGACTGAGCAAACACAGAGCAGGAAAGCTGTCTGTTTACACCGGTCTCACACCAACAAGTTAAAGACTACTCTTCTGCTATCCCCTTAGTGTAAATATCCAAGAGATACTTTTAATGGGTGAGATGTGTTCAATTAGGCATTGTTGTGCAGGAAGTCTAACAAAATATTACACAACTCATTCAACTTTTTCAGCTCTCTTGCCCTCATCAGAATCTTAATCACTGCCCTGACGAAGTCGATACAGCTGAAAACATTTGGCGAATGTAACATGAAGTACTGCAGATAACTTTGTTTATTACAGTTTTTTTTTATTTTGATTGACTTGCATGTACATTGGCTGCCAGAAATAACTTGCTTGAGTGAAGCTAGTTTTGAAGAAAGTCATGATTGAAGTAGCGTCTGTCCACCACCATGGTCCAGACTGAACTATTTCAACCACCGCTGAGAGGAATGACATGAACTTTTGTTCAGAAATTCATGGTCCCCAGGGGATAAATCCGAATGATTTTGTGATTTTCTGACTTTTTCTCTAGCGCCTCCATGAGGTTGAAATTTGTGGGTTTAAGTGAAATGAAGTTTCTGCATTGATTAGGTTGTTAGTGGAACTTACTGTAACTTTGAGAAGGATTTCAGAGCTCAAAATCATGCAGGATGAAGTCGACGAACCCAGAATTGATGATAAGTGTTGATGATCAATAGCCTCATACTCTGCCCCCCACTCATGGAGGCGGTGGACAAAGACAAAAAGGTGGTTTGCATCTCGGGCATCAGGCCACACATGTTTGAAACTTTGAAAGAAAAGAGCTGCCAATAATGTTGGTGATGTTGTTGCAAACTGACACCTCCCACACACACCTACACACCTCTGACCCATGTTACTGCCTCTAGTTCTAGTTAGCCTGATGGACCAGTTTTTGAGAGAGAAGGATGGACATACAATATATTTGGCACAAAACAAATAAAATAACAATAAACAAAGAATTCAATCATGGAAAAGATCTTCAAAATAATTCCTAACCATGACTATACTTCACTTATCCTCTAATAGATTCATAAATGTTTTATTTTCTTCTTGCTTTTAGTTTATAAGCATCATTAGACTACCTTAAACATTATATTGTCTCAAAGCACAGTACTCAATGACTACCACTTTTTCTTTTCACTGTGTAGAAAGAAAAGAGCCTACAGCATAACAAAACTCAAAACAACACAAAAGCTATTCATAAAACAGATTCCATCACCCAAAACATGGCCCATGAGCAGAAGCAGGTCTATCTGACAGATTTGGTGGATAGGATGGTGACACCCACTCCACAGGTGGCAGGATGAAAGCAACAGTAGCATGTGGGTGTAACTAAGAGTTGTTGCTTTGCGTACTGTAAATCTTTTTCGTTATTGTATTCAAATGGGGTAGTTCTGTACCCTGGACCCCAGCACTTAAAAAAAAAGAAAAAAAAACACTGCAGGTTGGGAGACATGCAGACATAATTAAAAATCCTGATTTTAATCAGTGTTGGAGGTGAGTTTATGCATGCCTTAGAGAAAACTTGTTTGTACTAAAACAGAATTTGCACAAGATTATTCACTTTTAATTTGGCGAGAAATTCAAAATTCTCAAAACTCTGCCTTTGCTCTGCTGCACTGCCCTTGATGTGTCTCCTCCTGCTAAAGTTCCTGAGAAGCCCTGGTAATTAACAGGGTGGTAAACCTTGCCAGTGGATTTATGCTAATGAATGTGAACCAGCCCATAATGTTTGTTCCAAGCAGCCATGAGAAGAAGTTTAGGACAATCTCAAAGATTCATGATTGGACTTTATATGAACTTTGTATTGATTTAAACCTTAAGTGTTAAGGCCTTGTATTTGTGTGCATCCTCACAGAGTTCTTATAGATCATTCCTTCTGGGAGCTTTCTATGAAAATAATGCACTTTATATTTATGTGTATGTGAGCATCCATGGTAACTAAAAGTAGGAGCTTCCAAACTGACAAAAAAAATCAATTATACAGTAGCTGTATCATAATAGCTGTGCTTTACAACTCATGAGACTCATCTTACTTAAAAGACTGTTTCATAATTTTGGGAAATATGCATTCACTTCCTTGCTGAGAGCACTGATATTACTGTCGCTCTCTTTCAGCTAAATTTGAATCTACAGCCAGCAGTCGGTTAGCTTAGCTTAGCATGAAGACCTAAAGCAGGGGGAAACAACTAGCCTGGCTCTGTAACAAAATCCCAACATCTCTGAAGCTCACTGGTTAACATGTTAAATTTCTTTTTTTGCCCTCACGCTATTATCCACATAAATTTGTACAGTGGACTGTTTACGCAGTCCAGGTTTATGTACCACTTGTACAGATGTCAGCCAAGACTTATTTCCAAACTCACCAAGGACTCCAGTTCTTTCCATCATTTCCCTCCAGTTGCTTGTTTTATTCTTTTCTATTAACGTTTTTGAAGGTCACTCATAAAGGCTCACAATAAGCAAGAATTTCTTGTTCAAGTGGAAACATTTTCACCTGGTGCAGACGTGTCTTTGCTTCAGTTTGCATCGCTTCATATGGAATGGACAAATGGGAATGCATGGCTGATATTCTAACTCATGGCAAGAGAGCAAATTAACATATTCCCCAAGAACTAATCCTATGAGTTAATCCTGAATCTGAAGAAGCAAACGACTTCCTTCTCTTTGGACAGGGTGAGGCAGTCCTGAACAAACTGAACTTGTCTTTGGGAGTATTAAAGTATTCATGTACTGTCATGAACTGATATTGAAGTACTTTTTCCCCCAGTAATACTCTGCTTGTTACAGTTAAATTGCATCTATTCTATTCAATTCAATTCAATTTTATTTATATAGCGCCTTCCACAATCAAAATTGTCTCAAAGCGCTTCACAGAGACCCA
>JBBMJY010000008.1:13219542-13232876 GCA_037833715.1 Toxotes lorentzi | reverse complement strand
CCAGAGCAAGCACTTAAGGCGACAGTGGCAAGAAAAAACTCCCTTTTAACAGGAAGAAACCTTGAGCAGAACCTGGCATCTGTCTTGCTTTGCACTTTGCAGCCTTTTCATAATGAAGGTATATTATAAACTTAGCATAATCACAGTTGAGGAGTCAGTGCTGTCAGAGGTAAGAACTGTACATTTAATTTATGCAAAACCTCTAGAAAAACGAGGATCTGCACAGAAAGAAAAGCACCACGTTCCATGTTTTACACTTGCCTCTCTGCCCTATTGTAACCTTGTGTGATTCGGTTCAAACAATATATTGACTGAGCAAATTTACTCAAGCAATTTTTTAGCCTCAAGAGAAGTTAAATATTATACCTCTCTTTCCACAGGACAAGACACTGCATGGGACAGGACACAAAATGATCAAACCTCTGTTGGGTGTGTATCTATACACAAATGCAGTGTACTTCAGGCTGGGCTCTAAGATCCTGCAGAAGATAAATCTACAAAAGAGGGCAGGGCTATTGTAATCTTAACTCACACTAGTGTGTGCTAAGGTATAATTTAGCTGGTTCAAATCATGATCTATTTGCTCCTTGCTTGGAAAAGTTGGAATTAACTATCCTGAAACTCAAAGCTCAAGGTAAAGTAGCTGTTTCTAGAACAAACCTGTCAAATTAATTATTGTATGTGTATCCTATATTGTACCCTGAAATTTTGTGGCATCTGGGACAGGGGAAGCCCCCATGAGAGGCTGTGATGGCATGGTTTGCATAGGAAGCACAAACATTTTCTCTTCTCTAATGTCAGTTGACATCTCTGCGGCCCACTTTGCACCTCACAGTTAAAAATGTGGGGTCTTGGTCCTGGTTCTTCCTGTGTGGAGTCTTCATCTTCTCCTCATGTTCGTGTAGATTTCCTCCAACATGCAGCTCAGATTGATTAGAGCAGTGGCTAAAATGAAGCACAGGCTCATTATTACCCTTCATCATACACTGTATATGTTGATAAGCCGTGAGTGGTTATTTAAACCTGTCGTATTTTTTTTTGCCACTTGGGGGCAGCGGAAACAAGTTGTGAACACAATACTGACATATCATCACCGTTGAAGTTGATATTGCAACCTTGCTAGCAAAGTCTTTTTTTATTAAAGCCGAAACTAAGCAACACCATTTATTTGGAGTTTCATTTCTGGGCACCTGGTGAATGTGAATACAATTTTCACTATCTCTTTTACCTCTGTTTTTGGTCTCTACCATCCCCTGAGGGAATATTTTGCTCTTCAGATGCCAAATGCTCCACTGTGTTCACAGTTAGTCTTTAACTGTTTGTCTTCTGTTAAGTGCTGAGAAGGTAGTGTACAGTGGGTGTTTAGAACGTTTTTGTTAAAAACAGCTGCTGCGTCGACAGCAAGTGGGAGTGAACCAAAACAGTAACGTTGCGGGTTTGACAGCTAAACAAAGGGCTGAAACTTGCTATGAAGCTCCGTAAAGCCGAAGGGAGCTGCAGGTTCAAGGGATAATTCTTTGTAGCTTCACTGCTATGAGCGACCCTTTTCACATTGCCGCACTGTTTTCACATTATCATGTGATATATTGTTTTAAAACATCAGTTATAGACATTTTTAATGAGCCGTTTGCTTGTTTTTGACAAGCATGAAATTTCCATGAGCCAGCTTTAAAATGGAAAGAAATACAACCAAACTGGTAAAAAGTAGACATTTTCACCATTATTTAATATTTGCCTAAAAGTCACAAAATCACTCTTTTCTCTGCAGCTTGTTTGATAATCTTTAGACCTCATGATGACTATTGCTCCCGTATCACCCAATATGACACCTTCAGCAGCATTTACATCATTCATTACACCCTCTAATTATATTCCCATTACGTTGCATTATGGGCTTCAGAGCTGCACAATGGTTCTTACGTCTTACCAGGTACGAGCTGGTACACTGAAGCACACACCCAAATACATTCAGATACTGTCACTGACTTTCTATCACACTGCCTTTCTTCAATCCTTTCATTTCTCCCCTGATATGTCTTTTGTTCAGCATCTGATATGAACCCCTCTAGCTCCTGTTTGGCACAGGCAAAGGCCCACCCACTGGTTCAGCCCTGCATTACATTGGCACTACCTCTCCCCCATTTTTTTTTTTTTTTTTTTTTTTTACTTCTACCCTGTTTTAAATCTCAGTGCAGTTGTCCAGCTGCACATCAGCCTCAGTTTGGCTGTTTTATTACCAGCTCCAGTCTCAGTGCTTTTTTTTGCCCAGCTCTCCAGCCTAGTCTCTGGCTCCAGACCTTCAGGCCTCCATCTCCAACCACAGTCATACCACCCAGTCTAAGCTTGCAAGCAGGTTTTTAGGCTTGGCCTGTGAGTGTGAGTGTGTGTCACTCCCCTCCCCTAAGCACAGGTGGACTTGTAGGGAATGCTGCCAAATACTTTTGGTTTAGAGGGAGGGAGGGGTGTTGGCTGAGGCTGGTGGGTGTAGCAGTTTTTGTTTTGTTGTGTTTCTTAGATAACCGTTTCGTGGAACGGTACCTTTTCACTCCCCCAAATCACTGACACACCTTCAGAGCAAATTTGAGTCTCTATCTCGGCTGCTCTCACTTTCACACGTTTGCCTGTGCTCAGACAGTGTTGACTTTCCTGACAGGGACTGAGTGCCTGAGAGAGGAACTGAACTCAAAACTTCTATTCTTAAAAGGTCAGTAACATCTCGCTGTCTTTTTCACTTTCTTTTCTTTTCTTTTTTTGTACTACTATTTCCCATATCCTAAAAAAGTCATAATGAGAGGTTCATATTTTCTGTGTTGTGGCAAAATTTCAAAGCATGCAAGAGCTGTCTGCTATGCACTGAGTGCCAGAATCAGACTAAAGGATGGCTGACCTTTTGTAGAATCAGGTTCCTCTGTGTCCCCGTTTTAAGTTGCAAATGGCTCCACGTCTCAAACTTTTTATAATAGGACGTACAGTAAAAAAGGGATGTCCAGTCTTGCTCAATGCTCTCCAGAAATCTTCCTGTGCATATCTTGCACCAGATGTGCGTGCAGTGAAAACCTCCCCCTTCACATACTGTAACAGACACACACCGAGGAGGAAGCAAGTGAAAGCATGACGAAGCTGGAACAGACAGAAAGACTGATTTCAGTTTTACTCTTACCTTGTTAATCTAACTACATGATGTACTATTGTGCATGATTTCTGTTTTTATTTGGCATTTTTCTTGTCATCCTCACATTTCTGCCATCAAGAAGCTGCCTGAGTGGTTGTAAGATTATATTTAATACAGTCTCAAAGTGCGTCACATCTCTAAATTACATGGCACTAATAAGACACATGGGATGACATCTGTCCTCCAGGAATCTTTCTCATCAGTCAGAGATCATACAGTCAGATTTGCTTTAAATTTAAATGTTGATTCAGTTTCTCTGTGCAACAGATGTGGGGGCAGAGGTGTGACATTCAGAATTATTTCTCTCTTCCTGTCTGTAACCCCCCCCATCTAATGGCATAAGTAACTGTTAACCTTTAAGGGTATGATTAAATGGTTATAATGTACCATACTGGCTTATGTATCAGATATAGGCAAAGCATTGTTTTATCTGAGATACTCTAATTAGTAAGTAGAAATTTTGTAGAATTATCAAGTGCCCTACTCTTGCGTGTTTGTGAGAACTGCATTACCAACCACTGATGGGGCTTCAGTGGTTAACACAAACCATTCAGTGACTAAAAAGAAGCTGGCAATGACTACTTATACATAAATATATTTCAAATGTAATTTAAATTAGTTACAGTTATTCACAAATTACTATAAGTTCTTAGGTGTGAGCAGATGAGATGTAACAAAACTGAATTAAAACCTGCGCTTTCTTGTAAAAAATACTTTAAAGCAGCATGTATACGTCACACGTATCTCAGCCTGAAATGTTTATCAGCTTTCATCATCAATGAAAAAAAAATATATAAGCAGAGCTATCTTCCTGTCTCTCACCTGACTCTTGTCAGGTGAGAGAGAAATGTGCTCTGTCTGCCTCTTTTCTCTCTCCAGGATTATCTGAATTTAACCTGATCCACGCACGTCTTTTGTTACAAGGCCTCTCATACATCGGTGTGTTTAACAAATATTACCTGAGGCAGATATCATTCATGTTTGTACAATCTCACCTATAGCACACTATATATGATAAGCCAACAGTCAAGTCGCTTGATGAAGGAAGTGACCTTGTATTTGTACAAAAAAATGTATTTTAGCAAGTGTGTAAATGTATGCGAGAGCATGAAAGCGCTTGACTGAGAGAAAGAGAGACTTGAATCTGTCAAGTGAATGAGGGTGTAGCTTCATAATTGCAAAAATGATGAAATGTGTTCATTATGAGACTGGCAGAGTGAATGAGTCCACACGCCTTCTTCCCAACTGACAGCGTGTGGGCAAGCCCATGTAACAGCATTTACACGGGGATACACAATCTGAGTTTAACCTCCTGTGACACAGATGTCATCTTATCACAGCTGTCTAGAATCAGATTCAGTGTTTTCAGACAACAGAGACAGAATCTGATTTGTGCGGCAAAGTGTCACCTGATCAGTTAAGTGCGTACCATCGAAACAACTTTTTGTGTTGAGGTTCATGCACACGTGTGTTTCTATGTGTTGAGTTGCAGAGTAGCCGTTTGTGTGTGCATGTGTGCGTGTCCGCCCTCCTCCGTAGGATCGAGGTCCAGGTTTTGTTGTGTGGAGCTGGGCTGGGTGAGTAAGCCGCCCCTCACAGATGAATAGAGGATGGGAGGAGGCTTGAAGAGGCTGCCGTGGGTGGGAGGCCCGAGCCCTGCCAAAAAAGCTCCTTCTGTGGGATTTGTGTACTTTTGCGTTCCTCACGAAACACAGCACCTGGCTCGAACGACAAAGCAGCCAGGGAGGCAGGCACTAGCACTCCCGGAGGTCAGCTCGATCGCAGCCTCTCTGCTTTTCAAGCCATATTACTTTCTTTCCGTTTACAATTTCTCCATTTCCACCATTCTCCCCTTCTTAACCCTTCTGTATCTGCGGCTGCTTTTTGTCACTTTTCAGTCGTTTTCTTGAACAAAGTGACAGATTGTGTTCACACAGTTTAACCAATAGGTCTCCTGGAAGCACATCTAACCACCTAGCTTCTCATAAGCACACACTTATGTGAACATGACTTTTGTAATATTAGACCTTTGTTTACATCATGCTTGATTTGTACTAAGTCAGTATATACCATTACTGCTAAGGTGCATTTTTAATTTTAAAGACTTTTTTTCAACACATCAGCTCAACTCAATTTCCATTTTGTGAATTGCTTTTAACTTTTATTTTCCCTTCTATGAATTGCTTACAATACTATAGCAGTTGTGTGTGTTTTGTAGCAGTTTTTGTCTTGCCAGCAGAGTCAAAGTAAAAAAGAGAATTGTTCTTGACACACATTTCGACATCTGAAATGTCAGTGGCAGCCACAATGTGTAATGTGATTGTGCAATGCAGCATTTTACATACAAATTGTGGGTATTTCCTGAGTGTTACCTAGATAATAGAAAATAGGCCCCTGTAACCACTGGCAACCCACCGAGCCTCAGCCTATAGTGGCAAGTGCAAAGAGACATAATTCTCAGCTTGACAATGAGGCAAAATAATCACCTAGTAAATTAGAAAATTAAAGCTCTACTTTATAGAACAGAGCTGCATAGACACTGTGGGAAACATACAGAGTCGAATGTCATTCAGCATCAGGGAGTTAGATGAAGAAAAAGAAGAAAGGAAAAAAAGAGCACGATTTCATAATGTCTAAAAGAAAGATCTGGGTTGAATAAGTGGGTCCACCCACCTGTGTGTGAGAGGCAGCGAGAGAGAAAGCAGGGCTGGATGGCAGTTTTAGAGACATGAGTGTGTGGGTTAGGCTAGCTGGCCTGCTTATGCTATCTAATCACTGGGAGAGAAAGGAGAGCAGCATGCCTTGATCCACCCACCCACCCCAGACAAACAGCAGTTAGCCTGCTAAGTACTATATGTGGTCGCCTGCAGCTCTGGGCCGTACATGGGGGAACGGAGATAAAATGTGACAGAGTCTGCAGGTAACAGACATTCGGCACAATTATGTCTCATTCTGTGCTGGGGGGAAAGAGAGATGTGTCAATCTGGAAGCTACTGTGGGTCACGACTGCATGTGAGAGAGTGTGAGGCACGCATGGCGTGTGTCGTCGGTGAACAAGTTGGACATAATCCAGCAGGTTTTCAGGTAGAAATAAAACTAATGAGAGTCCATTCGTGGATTTTAAACCAAATTAGCCAAATTTGTTATAACCTCAGGCTAACCTTTAAAAATAAGCAATAGATTCAATCATGAAACTGGAATATAAACAGGTCAGGCCACAAACACGTTCATGTGTGTTAAAATTTTCTTTTTTCTTCGATTTTGAGCAGCCTCATTAACATGAATTATGTTCCTGCTGTGTTGATTTCACTGCTTCTTTTTTGCCATCTGGGTCAGATACAGATTACTTACCTGTGTGATACCTGAGTGGGTGGGATGAGATTGTCCAAAAATAGCTGACCTACGCATCACACTGGTATATTTCTGAGCGTGCATGTGGCTGAATGTGGTCCGCCACCTCGTGCATGTGTGTGTGTGCTTGTGTATGTATGTGTGTGTCATGACAGGCATCTGTCTCCCCTGCCCTGCAGCCTGACTGGTTTTAATTAGGAGGTGCCAGAGTGCCCGAGGGCTCTCCTGCTGACACACACACATGTGCACACACAAACATTCATGCACACACACTCTACCTGAGGGCAGACAGAGGCTGTCCCACCAAGGCTGGCCACCTTCTCGTTATCACGATACAGAGTTGTCCTCATTCGCCCCACGACCCTCCCAACACGCACACATGCTCACACACACAAACATTCGCACAAAGTCAATCAAATGAACACAACACACGACTGAAATGCATTCAGAAGTAGCAACAAGGTGGTGGAGGTTGGCAGGTTTGACTCCTTGTACATTTTATTGCAGTTTCAGGTCCAGAATAAATTTCCATATTTATTTATTGCGAGGACATAAAAATAAAAGTGGACAAAAGTGGCCTCAGACATAAAGAATAATCATATTTGTCTTCAACAAACATCATCACAGACATTGAAGTTATCTTCACACACAGCAGTGGGTTCATACAACGCATTACGGCCACCTGTGAAACACTGTAACGCTGTCTTTCCCAGCATTCGCAGTTCTAAATATGCAGCTTGTGTACTTTACCTCCCTTCTGGCAACGCTTCCAATACCAATTGGAATGTTTGAAAAGAAGACAAAACAGGAGAAAGTTAAAGCACAAACAGACAGGTCAACGGCAAGTAAATGCCCTCACCTCATTCACCCGAATGCCATGCTCCGAGATGAGTTCTAATGACCTTTAGGGACAGATGGGAGCGTGTCTCTGTGAGTATTTGCCTGTGATTGAGCGAGGCAGTGTGTACAGTAGGTTTGCTCACAGACCTGCCTCCCTTTGTGTTTAAGCAACGTTGCATCTGCTAGTGTCTCTGTCCTTGAACTTCTGGAAGCAGGGGGTGTAGACCTGGGAGGCTTATGTGATGCTCTATCTCTAAGACTGTGGGGGGGATGACTGCCTCCCTCTCCTACTTCTCCCCCACACCAGGCAACACCTGGCTTGAGAAACACCAAGTTAAAGGGCACAAGTCCGGCTGATTGTACAGTATTTGTGTGTCTGTACAGTTGTCAATCAGGTAAAGGCCTAAACCACAACAGAAGCATCACCTAGAAGTCTTTTTCAGACATCATGCAAGGTTCGGGTTAGGGTTTCAATGCAAGTCCATCAAAAATGACTCTTCTCCTGAACACCACACTTCATTCGTAAAACGTTTTCATCTGTCTTGCCTTCATCAGGGTGCTAAAAACACTGATTTGCAGTTGGAAACTAGAAATGAACAACAGTCCCCATCCATCCACCCTGACCTCGTCCCTATATGGTCATTCTATAACAATGTCACTTGAGTTCCTCCTTTGCTTCAGTCACAATTACTAGAGCCGCTAGAAGGCTTTGTCACTAAGAAGTAAACATACGTTGTATTGACGCACTTGGCGAAACATCTGATGCTGGCGATTTTCTTGGGAGGACAGTCTCTGTTATCCTCATGTTTAAACAATTATCACATCCCCTCCCACTTTATGACGGCCAACTTTTCACCCCGCATTCAAGTTTGGCCGTTTGGAAAAACTATAAACACTTTTGCCCTCTGACATGATTGGACAACACTTAGTGCAAACAAGTTCTTTTCAAGCATAACCTGACCTTTGGCTGAACTATCCATTACTTTGTCTCTGTTGTACCAGTGTGATGGTACGGTCTGACAGACACAATTTTGGAGCTCTGAAAGTGCAAACAGCAGTTGGAATATATTGTTTATTAAGTGAACGCTCACTAGTTTTATGGGCAGTGCTGCGACACTGATGTAATTACTGCAAACCCACCTACCAAAATTATGTTATGGGTGAATGCTGTGCAACTAACAAGAACACATAATTTACGTTATCAGCCGACTGAACGCTGCAAGTCTGCAGAATACTGAATAGCAAGTTCTGATGTATTGAAAGCGGTGACACTCTGTGCAGAGATTGGGGACATCAAAATGAGTGACTTTGAATAGGGGATGTGAGAATGCATGCCTGTGTGTGTGTGTGTGTGTGTGTGTGTGTGTGTGTGTGTGTGTGTGTGTGTGTGTGTGTGTGTGTGTGTGTGTGGGAAAATGATGCACTCGAACAGCAGCGATGTGGTTGCTGTGTGTCAAACAGCTACGCCTGACAGTCAGGCAGGCCGAGGTCACACAATGGAAGTTCTGAGAGCAAGTAGCAATGGGAGGAAACCTTTTATCAATGATCAACATTCAGAGCTAAAAGGTCTTTACTTTCAAGGAACTGAATTTATAATAATGACGAGCCTGTCAGTGAGTGTGTCCTTTTGTTTAACTGACACATGCAAATTGGTGCTCTATGGTATGTGGCTGTAGCACTGCTACACTGCAGCCCGAGATATTCTGATGAGTTCTTCTGAGAGACGGAGAAAGAGCCAATTTCAGTTCAGATTCAAGATATTTTTCTGTTAGAAGTCTGCTTACTCTGTCTGTGATACTGTACAGTAAGCCAAGCCGAGTACAGCATCAAAGTCTCCATGATATCAACTTTAAGTAGTGATGCTTCACACCCCCTCGATCCCCCTATCCAAAGTGCCAATCTGGTGCCCTGGTTACTATATGTGTGACTTGCTGGGCGCAGCAGGCAGCAGTAAACAGGTACTCTGAGACACCAGACAGACAGACAGATAGATAGACAGACAGAGAGACAAAACAGATGACTCTTACTCAGCCCCTTGAATCCTCAAGTCTTGTGACCGTTAGCACTCAGACTGAGCGACAAGACTCACCACTTCATGGTGTAGCCTAACACTCAAGAAGGAGGGAGGAAAAGAATCAATATTTAGCCTGATGATAACAGAAATATAAAACACTGAAGCACCAAGATACATTTTCTTGTTCTTCAGACAACAATACGACTGATTTCATGTCTGCACCACAGTATGTGAAACTGTTGCAAGCATTATCACATTATAAATCTGCCTTTCAGCCATCTGTGATTAAACGAAACAGCGCATTAATTAGGCTGAGAAACTTCTGAAATTGCACCACTAAATGAGCTGCAGTGCAAATTGGTGTAATTTACAGAGTGTACGTTTGCACCATTAGACCACTGGTTTGTGTCAGTCACGGCCTATGACAGTTTGCACAACAACAGGCTGCAGTTTCACATAGTCACAAAGCGGTCCTCTCAGGTACCACTTACAGTGTGTTGCTATGATGGCAGTGACGTGTTTAGAATAGATAGCCGATCTTATAGGATGGCAAATGTTGTTTTTCTGGCCGTCTGGCTGGCCTGCTAGCAGTTAGTGGCTAACCCTGTTTATATATACTAGATGCCAGTGTGAGCTGGCCTCAGCTCTCACCCTGTACAAAACAGTGTAAACCACCAGGGCATGGGCTGTGGTTTGCTTTGGTCTGTGTTTTCCCAAGGGGGAAGTGGGCATAGCAGTCTGATGTACACTCTGATGTCTACTTGTTTGCGGAGGTTAACTTGACATAATTTGACTGCTTTCATAGTATGATTATATTTTATGGATGGATGGTTAAGAAAACAATGGCTCACTGCATTCTACCTTTATGAATGAAAAACTTAGAAGATTGGATTGTTAAATTTAGTCTTATCATCTGCACCACAACTTTTGATAGTATTTCTGACTTAAAAAGTTAAGTTTAAAATTAAATAACAGTTAAGTGCAAAACACATCCCTCAGCAGGTGAAGATCTCTTTCTGTAAGGAAACGTGACTGCAAAAAAAAAAAATAAAAAAAAAATAAAGTACAACAAAAGGCGTGGTTTTATGATGTCATACAGGAAAGCCCAATGGCTGTTTCAGATCCTGTGAATATGCTATGTCATAGTAAAACATTAGCTCTGTCTTTGAATGCTAAGGAAACACTCTTTCTCCTTTTTCTCTTCTGTTTTCAGTTTTTGTCTTTTCTTTTCCATTCTCTGAGTTTTGATGCCAAAACATCTGCACATCTCCTCATTTTCTTGTACCCCCCCAAAGGTTTCTCCTCTTTACATTCTTCAGCCGTTTGTCTTATTTCTACACCTTTCTGCATAAACTTCCTCCTCTCCACAGACTGAGGCGGTGGTGCACTCACCAACTGCTTTCTGACTCAAAACAGGAGTCTAACGTTGGCCTTCTGTTCTCCTCAGCTTGTTTTTTGAAACCGTGGTTAACGTTTCAACAAAAAGGAAATTAAGTATGTACATAATCGCTTGTGGTATTTTTCATTGTTTGCGGTCTACGTTTGTCACAGAGTCAGCTTTTATGTAATATTTCCTCTCAAATAAACACCTTTGACTGAATCAGCCAGTCTGATTGGGTTTAGAATGTAGGGTGCCACACCTTAAAATAAAATGTTTTCAGTAATTAGTCTGTTGTGACAAAACATTTATGCACCTGTTGTCGCTTGTCTTTGACCCTGTGCTGCTTGAACACACGCACACTGGTTTTATTATAGCATTTTACTTAAAAGAAATGAGAGCATAGCATGACTCCATTTAAAACAGGTGTAAAACTGAAACTAACTGGATTTAAGTTGCAGTTGTGTTTCTGTTTCTGTACATCTCCCCATCTCAGCTTGAGACGAACCAACAGAGGTGCACAAAATAGTTTTCCAACTTTTCTCTCTCTTTTTACTTTCCTTTTTTTACCCTCCCTCAGTCTCCCCAAACAACCCCTTCGAGTTTCTTTGCCCCGGTCCCTTTATACCAAAATCCACTCTAACACAACTAAAAATTCATTTTGTCTGACCTAAATCAGAGGGTGTCTGCGCCATGGGCTTATTACACAGTGCGCTTAAACTTGTGTTGTGGAGGAGGATGGGGTATTATTATCTTCCAGCTACCCACCCTGCTATAAAAACTAGTGGTGCGACATCTCCACAGTGCAGTGCTGCTGCCCTCCCTCCCTTCCTCTCACTCTCTCTCGCTCGTCCTACATGAGCCACACACAACAGTGAGCCTGACTCAAAACTCCACACTAGCCACGCTGCTTCACAGACAGACCTAAGAATCACACTCTGCTCTCCTCTGCTGCGCTGCTTTTGCTTCTCTCCATTGGATATTCCTGCCTGGGTGTTTTTTTTTTTTTATTTAATTTTTTTTCTTTTTTTTTTGTGAATGAGCAACCATAGCCGGTGTGAGGAGCTTGTGAATGGACTGACTGCCTGGCTGACTGATTGACAGACTGGCAAAGAGGAGAGGCAGCTGTGTTTCAATTAAAGAGGGCAATGCTGAGAGGTCAAGCGAGGAGCCACAGAGCCTCTTAGTAGTGTGGAAATACAAAGACACGTGAGAGGAATCGAGAGACTGAAGGTACGGTAGGTGAAGGCTGCTGAGAGCTGTGGAATGCTGGAGAACATATCAAGACATGTGTGAATTTATGTGGATGCCAGACTTTTGGAGCATGCACATGGGCGTGTGTCTGTGCGTATTAGTCCGTAATAATTTGTCACATTGTTGCAGAGTGTGTGCGCTCGTGAACAAGCTTCCACTTGTGCTTTATGCTACAGTGTGCACACGTGCATCACTTAGAGTTTATGTGTTGTAGCCTTCTGCTCTAGATCATAAAGGCCTGACAAGGTGCAAACAGGTCAATAAAGTCACTTAATGACTCGTGTAATTATTTAGGCTGTAGTGTAAACATTGTGCTGTAAAAGTCTGGAAATAGCATGAGTGTTTATAGCATCACAACGGGTCTTTGAAATGCCAAACATTTTAGTGGACTTAAGTATGTGTTTTGTCTCCAGCAGTAATTATACATTTCACTTTTAGATATTCCATGTCTATATGATGTTCTCCTTTAAATCCAAAATAAATTGTCAGGTAATTCACAAAGTTAGAGGAGGTGTTTGGGAGTGTGGCCAAAATAAAAACATGTTATGGATTTCAAGCTGAGCTGCAAATTATTGTTTACAGCCAGTCAGCTTATAGACCTCTTACCTCATGTACCTTACAAAATGCAATGGCCAGGAATACCATTAGAACTGTTTACCAGCAGTTGTTTTTCATTCAGGTGTTAAGGTTTGTTCACACTCACTAAATTCTTCACTGAAATTATGAGCCGAAAAATTCAAATCATTGTTAGTAATTGTGAAAATGTAGACAACAACTCGGTGTAAGTGGGAAGTAAAATACAGAGAATTGTTTTGCATATAAAACTGTTGTTGCTTGCTTATCAAATATCGTGAAGTTACTTCATGTAGGTACACACCTACTCAACAGGCTCACAAACTGTGACAGGAAATTTAATATAGATCACTGTCAAACCAATGACACATTATCTTAATCAACTATTCTAACTCTCAGTATGTCTCATTAGCTCCTGTCAGTTTTCACCCTGCGCTTGCCACTGTATCATAAAGGCTTTTAAGTTTTATTCTTGAGCCTTGAAAAAAAACAAACAAACAATACATTTTGGAAATGTTTATTTGAGCTGAATATGTTTATCTGGGCCTCATTTGTGAGTGTCAAAAAATACAAATAAAGGAGATTTTACATTTTAACCAAGGCTAATCTGTAATAATATCCGTAATAAAAAAAAAAAAAAAAAAAAAAAAAAAAAAACCCCCCCCCCTCACCCCTCCTCCCGCCCCCCCCCCTTTTCCCCTCCTCTTTTGTGCCAAACCACATCCTTTTCCTTGTGGGGTGCCCCCCTCCAA
>JBBMJY010000008.1:13207685-13219442 GCA_037833715.1 Toxotes lorentzi | reverse complement strand
GCATTTGAACCAAGGCTAATCTGGAAGAAGATACGGAAAAAAAAAAAAAAAAAAAAAAAAAAAAAAAAATATATATATATATATATATATATATATATATATAGTTTCATCCTTGCTTGTGGTACTAAATATAGCATTTTCCTGTTAGGGTGCCTATATTCAAGCCACACAAAGAAAAACATAAGGTGATTCAGAACAAGAACTGATCTGTCCTTCATTCCATGGTGAATAGTCTAGAAGTGACTTTCTTAATCAGTCAACCGATATTCAGAAGCGAACCATAAACTTTTGTTTACTTTGGGGGTGCGAGAGATAATGGTGTGTAGCTGTGGGCCCCCCTGAAGGCTCGAGAGATGGCACTTAGTGCAAACAGGCTCTTTAAGGAGCTGAGCGCGTTAAATTGGCCTCCAGATCTCTTAAGAACAGATTGGGTGTTTACTTCAAATTATTTAATTTGATCATACTCCTAATGAATATACATTAAGTGCCAATTACAGGCATAAATTGTTGATATTTGCTAAAGTAAGAATTGTTAGGTAAACCTGTTGAAACATTTTCACAGGTATCTGTTGTTTATAGTAACATTTATGCGGCCAGATTTTTGGAAATGTGTTGAACTCAGAGGCTGATTTTCCATCAAAATGAAAATAATTTTTAATGTTAGTTGAAATGAATAATATGTATGGCAGCACACTAACTTCCTTAACCCCCATTTGTTCTGTGACAGTGTATAAGTGTGCGCTAAACTCTGTGTGAATTTCACATAAATAAGTTCCAAGTGATCCTCAACTTTTAAGCGAAACTTGTGCAGTTAAATGCTCAAATTTGGCCCTGACATTTCACCATTATTGTAAAGATAAATACAGAACCCATGTTGTGTAACTGGCATTATATGTTGCTCACCTGCTGTAATTGACAGCAATTAAGATAAAATGTAAAACCTCTCTGTGTGAGGCCTATAGGCTCCAGACAATTGACACTTAAAACGCCAACCAAGGAGGAGTCTCCTCGCAAAACAGGTGCACTGGTATATTACTGGGGATAATGGACTTCCTTACACCGTAGGTCGAATGAATGTCTTCGCCTAATAAGGGTGAATTTTGTCTGTCAATACTATAAATTATTGGCTGTGCAATTGTCCATCTGTGACAGTTGTTTAGCAGGTGTTTTCTATGGCCATTTGGTGACAGGAGTAAACTTTAGCTGTTGGTGATTTAGCATGTGGGTCAGGTGGATGCGATGGCCTGACAGGGATAAACTAGGCTTTGGGTGTTGTAGCTTATAGGCCAAATGAGTGTCTGCCCGTGACAAGGGTTGAGATGGACATTAGCTGCTGATTTGTGGCCTGAGCGGTCAGGGCTGGGGACAAGTTAGTCGCTCGACTCTGGGCATAATGATGATACAGCTGCAACAGGGACAGAGAGAGGAGGAGGAGGTGGAGGAGAGGAGGAGGAAGAGGAGAATGATTAGGAGGAGGAGGAGGAGGAGGTGGTGGTGGTGGTCAGAGTCCGGAAAGCAGATGAAGTTCTTGGGAGAAAGACGACACTGAATGAAGGTGACACATAATTTGGGGTGGGAGTGCTGAGTTGAAAGTGTTAGTGACTAAGTGAGGCATGAGAGGAGACGTGGCCAGTACAGACAGGCAGAAAGAGAGACACACAGAAAGGCAAGACTGTGCATTAGAGGTCAATTCAATAATTAAGCTGATTCTGAGATAGTGTCACGCATGGAATTCCCGTTAAGTAAATTAATTCAGTGATGCTTGTGTGATCAACAGAAACAGGCGCTGCCAGCTGATAATCGTAACAAACTATAGACTTTCTCTATTTATTTATTTATTCAGAAACTTTGTTGCCTTATGACGGCAGGTTGATATAGGCTGACAGCCATTTACTGAGTCCGTTTTATTTCTAAAGAAAAAGTTGGATTGTCCTTCCACGACTCTGCCAGAAGAGTAAGATGAATATAGCGCCAAATGACTTAAACAGTAATTATCAGAGCCCTTTCACAAGACGTCCCCACCCTGGCTGCTCTGAAGGGTGGGTGGGGGTGGGGGTGTGTGTGTGAGTGGAAAGGGTTAAGGCTGTTTGGCTGATGAAATGTCGCTCCAGGACCTTGTGGTGGGAAAGCTGTGCCCTCCTCCCCTCCCTGTCTATGTGGCACATCCTCCTTAGATCCTCTCCACATTGTAATTAGGGGCCGGCCGCTAAGAGCTAATGGTAGCTAGTGGCAGGCAAACAGTGGGAACAGAGGGGAGTGGTGCTCGCTGGGGCACCAGGCGAACAAACAGCAACAGCAGCACGTGTCCCATAGTTCCAGGAGTGGGTGGGATGGATCGAGAGCAAACGAATGACAGTGAGTTCGCCAAGCCCTCCCAGTCAGACTCTTTTTTCCCTCTTATCCACTCTGTGTTGTTCCAAGTTCTGCACTATTGTTTGCCTTGGCAGGCTGTTACAGGGAGGAGCCCCTCCGCTGGTGTTTGTGCAACCTGTTAGGGAACTTTTAGGGCCATCTGATCTCTCCTTTGCTCTTTCACTGGAGATTCTCTCACCTTTTACCCAGGCTAATACTTTTATGGATGTTACATGTGGTGTGAAATGTAATAGAAAACGGACATTGTTCTATAGAGGGAACACTAATCTGTAGAGAACACAGCAGAATTGGTGAATAAAGTTTTAATGGTGTGTCTGTTTCCTGAGTTTATAGTACACTGTATTCATATGAATTTTAGTATAGATAGATTATTTTAAATACATAATCTTGCCAGTTTTATTGGCCGTTGTAACTTTCTGTGTCGCTCTTTTGTTCCAGTTTCCCCTCAATGAAGTTGCACAGATCTGCGGGCCTATATTCTATACAACCACCCCCTCTATAGACATTTTAATTATGTCCACACTGTATCAATGGTATGAAGATAGCAACAGTTACCTAGCAACAAGATAGACAAGAATAAACTACATGTGAGATTGGTATCCAAGTTGTGTGCCTGCAGGTGAACTAAGGGATTTTCTGAAATAGTTTTTTTATTTTTTTTTTCTCCTCTGGTGTGATCCACTGCAGCACAAGAAACAAGAAAGTGAGACACTGTGTGTGTGTGTGTGTGTGTGTGTGTGTGTGTGTGTGTGTGTGTGTGTGTGTGTGTGTGTGCGGCTTCAGCCCTGGCCCATTTAGAGCCAGTCAACAATGCAGCTGTGGTGAGTGGGGCCGCTTCAAAGTATATGCCTCCAGTGACCACCAAGTGTGGACGGCTAAGTTTAAGCTCTATTCATAGATGTGAATGAATGAGCACTCTGCCAGAGGAAGTTTTATCACTGTAACTGTAAACAACAGAGTGAATCAACAGGTAGGAACCCAGGCAGCTGTAGGATGAAGATTTTTAAGACTGACAGTACAGATTTGCCTGCACATTGATACAAGATCTACTGTCAGCCAAACGAGTGAGGTGAGGACAGACTGCAAACAAAGCATTTTCACAGGATACAGCATCTAGAGTACAATCTGACCTTTTTTTCGTCGTTCCCCTCATTTCTCACCACATCCTAATCACACACTGTATTGTTGAAACGAAGGTATCAGTTTGCTTCGTGCTCATATCGGGTAAAGAAAGACAAGTGGGATGGACATTGCAGACCTTATCACAGAATCTCTCACGCACTTATTATCAAGACCTCATTACGTGTTTGAGAGTCAAACAGAAAAAAGAAGTCAAACTCTTATCAAGATGATGGGTTTCCCTAACTCACCCATTTGCAACACGTTCCAACAAGAAATCGTGATAACACATTCAAGAATAAATATTACCCGATGTGATGTTTGCTCAAAATGAGACATGCTGTATTTACCACTTGTTGCCTTTGCTGCACAGATGGCACACAAACAAGCATGCCTACAGTATATTTCGCCGAAGTTAGACTGTCACTCATTGTGTTAACAATATCAGCTTCGGATAAGAGCCTCCCCCCTCTATTCAAATATCAACGCTTTTTGAAAATCCTTCATCTGATGAATGGATGCTGCTTGTTATCAGTGACACTATTTCAAACTGAGGTGCAGGTGTGAGCTGAGCCGTGGGCCACTTGTCACTCTTATTGCACTCTATAAATCAGTCTTTCAGATCCTGTTTCAGTATTTGCTGTAATGCACAAACAGGGCATGTTCAGATTAATCACTGCTTAACATCCCCTGTACTGTGTCTCTCACACTGTGTACTGAATTTAAGTCACAGAGTTAAACATCTGTTTCTCTGTAAGAAAAGTCATTGGTGATATTTAAAAATCCCAGAAGGTCAGTTAGTAACTTACCACAGTTTTGAAAGCACAGAGTCTTCCTTTCATCTGGAATAAAAATATTTTATCTTCTGCACAACAAGAACTATTTTTTTACTCCTCTCCCAAGTTGTGGCTCTATTTTGTAATTCAAACATAGTACCCTTGTTAATTGGTTAGTTGGGCTTTATTTACTCAGGAAGTGTAACTGCAAGATTTCTTTTGCAAGAGAGACCAGAAACTAAGTGTACATTAATCAAAAAATTTAAAGTTTTGTTATCAAGTATTATTTATATTAATGTTATTTTGGATTATTTCATTTTTTTTCTGACATAAAAGCGTCTTTATATTTTTTTGTCTTGTACACAATGAGCAAAGAGATTTGTCATCCAGCCTTTTTTGGGAATTAGGAGGCACAGTCATCTCTTTTTTTAAAATCTTTTTTTCAGCAAATCTCGAAAATGCTTCTTTTGTTGTGTGCGAGACTCAGTATTTTTTTATCCAAACAGACCTTCAAGAGTTTTGAAGGATTCTCGAAATATCTTCTAAACTGTTGTAAATGTTAAACAACCTTGCGAGTTTTGGAGCCATTACCAGAAGGTTTTATCTTTTAGAAAAACAGATGCTTAGCTCTGTGATTCAGTAATACAGTACATGAGAGGCACAAACTGAGGCAGAATTAAAAAATGAAAATAAATTGATTGAAGATTAATGGAATTTAAAAAAAATAATCTTTTCTTCCAGCTTGACCTTCTTATTCAAGAGTCATTAAACGGTTCAATGTTGTTGCCTCCCATCTAGATAACCAACAGAGAGAGGACAATGGTCCATCACAGAGAAGAGGACCTGATTGGGATCCCCTTCCCGAATCACAGCAGCGATGTCCTCTGCAGCCTCAATGAGCAGCGTCGTGACGGGCTGCTCTGCGATGTCATCCTCATCGTCCGCGACCAGGAGTATCGCACCCACCGCTCTGTTCTGGCCGCCTGCAGCCAGTACTTCAAGAAGCTCTTCACAGTGGCCACCACTGACGGGGGAGATCACCATCACACAGCAGCTGTGTACGAAATCGACTTTGTGGCTCCGGAGTCTCTCACAGCCATCCTAGAGTTTGCCTACACTTCTACTCTGACCGTGACGGCGTCCAACGTTAAAGAGATCCTGAACGCAGCTCAGATGCTGGAGATCCCCTGCATCATCAACGTTTGCCTGGAGATCATGGACAGCGGGGGTGGAGGCGGTGGAGGTGGAGGAAGGAGAGAGGAGGAGGGAGAGGAGGATGAGGAGGAGGAGGAGGATGCGGAGGAAGATGAGGAGGAGGAAGAAGAAGAAGAGGATGAGGAGGAGGACGTGGGGTCGAGGAAGGATGAGCAGGAAGAAGAGGAGGACAACGTCAGCGAGAGGTCACTGCAGTCGTCGGAGAGCAGAGGGGAGCAGACGCCTCCGGGAACGGAGGATTTGCCACCTCCGAGCACATCAGCATACCACCAGCAGTTTGACGTGCACAGAGAGTTGTCACAGTCACAGTCTCCGGACAACATGAGGGGAAAACAGGTAAGTTCACTGGGCATTTTATAACTAACCCTGTATGTTCAAGGCAAAAAAAAAAGAAAAGAAAAATACTTTAAATGAATGTTCCTAAGTTCAAAAGGCATATGACGCTGTCTTTGTGTTACAGGAAAGTATGGAGAGTCGAGCTCTGAAGGATTTCTCCATCGAGTCTCTCCTCCAGGAAGGGCTGTATCCCCGTATGTCAACACTAGACCGGAGGGCCAACTTCTCTCCTCTCCTCCCAGGCTTCTACCCCTCCATGTGGGCTGCTGAGTTCCCGGCCTTCCCCCAGCAGCTGCTTGACCCCAGCCACCATCCGCATCCCCACGCAGGAGCTTCATCACAAACCAGGCTCCCCCACGCCTTCCCCTCTGCCCCACTTGAGGCCTCCAGGCCCCTCGATCTAGCTGTGAAAAGAGAGATCATAAAGGAGGAGATGAAAGAGGAAGTTCCACCCAGTCTGCTTCACGGTGACTTCCTGAAGGAGTTTGTCAGCTCGGGCCTAGGCAGCACCATGAACCCTGGGTCAGTGCCGTCAGAAGGTCACGTTCTGGGTCAGATTAAGGACGAAGCCGACTTCCGGTCGTACCTGAGCTTCCTGAGCTCTGCATCCCACCTGGGGGCGCTGTTCCCTCCCTGGCAGCTGGAGGAGGAGAGGAAGATGAAGCCCAAAGCGTCACAGCAGTGTCCTATCTGCAACAAGGTCATCCAAGGAGCTGGGAAACTGCCACGACACATGAGGACGCATACAGGAGAGAAACCGTATATGTGCACTATCTGTGAAGTACGATTCACCAGGTATGTGAAGCAGCACGTCATCTTATCACCAGTTCGTTCCTAAAAGTGCTTCATAGTAACAAGTCACATAGAAATCATCTTGAGATCTTAATGTTCCTTTGTGTTTTGACTACAAAGCACCAGGCTATGTAGAACAGCACACTTTACAGAAAAGTACCCCATGCTCTTTTAACTGAGGTTAATCTGTTTTCACCTCATCTGAGTATCAAAGAGCTGAACGTGGAAAGCCCCCTCCGCTGGTTTCTTTGCATTAGTGACATCTCACTCACCTACATCCTTCTTCTTTGGCATATTTTCCACCTTTACTTTAGAGCAGAACTTTATCAGTGTTGTCAGTGAAGAAACTATATATCATGCTAGATCAAATCCTCTTTACATAATGGCTCAGTTACTCAGCCACAAGAGACAAGCCAGTGCTTCTGAGCTGGTGAGAAATGCAAAGAAATGCAGAGTTGTAATTTATGTGTTAACCTTTCAACCCACAAGATAACGCATGAAAACATGTGGTTTTGTTCTTTTCTCAGACAAGACAAGCTTAAGATCCACATGAGGAAGCACACAGGTGAGCGCCCCTACATCTGCCTCCACTGCAACTCTAAGTTTGTCCACAACTACGACCTGAAGAACCACCTGCGAATCCACACGGGCGTCCGTCCATACCAGTGCGAGCACTGCTACAAGAGTTTCACACGGTCTGACCACCTACATCGACACATCAAGAGGCAGAGCTGCCGAATCTCCCGCCCCCGGCGAGGACGAAAGCCAGCCGCCTGGCGGTCCACACCCACCAGCAACTTCCTGTGCCCCCCCAGTGCTGCCACCAATCGGTTTGAGGAGAACAGGTTAAGCCCTGCATACCAGGGGGTCAAGAGTCACGGACTCGGGGAGATGCTCGGCCTCAGCAGCAGGGGTCTGGGTTTTAAGAGTGTGGATGGTGCAGGCCGGGAGAGCAGGGAGGAACGGCGAGCAGAGGGGAAGCACGCCGCAGCGGAGGAGAAGGCAGGAGCAGGGAGGCAGAGGGGAGTGTTTGCCTTCGCTCTGGCTGGAGAAGAAATGCTTACCCACTCTCCATTTTATGCTGCGACCTCTGACCCCTGGACCATGAGACTGGAGCGTGCTCCACCCATCTCTGAGCCGGCCAAATGAACTCTGGTCTGTAGAGGAAGACAAAAGACAAGAAAGAAAATCTCTTTAATCTCTGTGTCTGTTCTGTTCCAGGAAGCTAAAGCACCTTTTTTTAAAAAGTGAAAGAGTGAGATCAGTGAACCTTTTGAAGCCTGCTGATGTGGCAGTGGTAAAATAGACTTTTTTAGTTTAGTGTTTTTTTTTTGTTTTTTTTTTGGGGGGGGGGGCAGTCTAATTAAATAATTTCACAGATGTCATGCTAAATAATTTTTTCAGCCTTGTGAATGTTTACAGATACTTTGACAGCATTTAAAAATAAGCAAAAAGTTTGACACTGCTTACGAGGAAAACATATCAGGATACCTGTTATATGTGTTATTTCCATTATTTATCTACAAGGTTGTCTCAAGTGGTATTAATTTAAAAACCACCATATTTCTACCATGTTCTCTGAAGCAAGATAAAATGAGGCTCTTATGTTGAAAAGTATTTATATGCAAGAAAATATAATTCTACACCCACAGCAGGACCTATTGTAATTTGAAATGGTGACTGAGATGAATGCCAAACAAAAGATTATGATTATGTTTAAACATAATCAAAAATGCATTGTAGAAAAAAGGTGATTATGACTGAAACCTTTCCCTCTCGTAGTGAAGTAAGGACGTGAAGTAGACATAAATCAATAAAATAAAAATAAAAAAATGTCGTCAAAATAAGCAAAGTAAATAAGCCTTCATCCAAACAAGTCACAGTGTTTTACTTTGGATAGCTGTGTTTAGGCATAAAAAAGGGATCAGTGTTTTCAAAAAAAGCATAAATGATGATTACAGTAGGTTGTAGTCTGGCACATGCCCTGCAGGTACGTTTGATTACAACATGGTTATTTAATAATATCCCAAAACAGTGGGAACCCACTCGAGGTCTAATAAATCAGGATGTTATTATCCCTCCACTGCCTTGTTCTCATGTAAGCTCCTCGTCTGCACTATTGTACATAGACACAAACTTTTGGCCATGGTGGTGTTAATTACAGTTGCATTGCTGATGATGTAAAAAGAAAAAAAAAATATAGTTCTTAAAATACTTTGAGGCATCCATCCAAAGACGTGTACTTTGATATTTCACAGACTTGAATAAGACTTTGTTTTAATGTTTATGAATATGTGTCTTCAGAGGTTGTATATTTCTGACAAATCAAACTGCCGCTTTAGCTATACAGTATGCTTGTGGTTTTTTTTTCTGCTGCAACAAATCAAGAGGGTTTCAGGCCCATTTTTCATATAATGTTCATCTCTGATTTGTGTATAAATAAGTTCAAAAATTATTTGAATTGAAATGGGAAAGTATTTTCTTGCTATTTATGCGTATTTAAATGAATGAGCCTTGGCTATATTTTGCAAATCTGTTTTATAAAGACACTAAATGTTCAACTTTGCTCTTGTCTGGGAGTATTATTACCACAAAAACATTGTAAATTTGATATTTAAGCCTTGATTCTGATGTCATTTGTAGAAAGTGATGACATTTTGGTTGGATCTCACTAAGTGGTGTTCCTTGAGGTGAAGACTTTGTTTTAAGGTTAAGATTAGGGTCAGGGCTGGGGTTAGACACGTTGTTGAGGTGGTTAGGCTTAGGAGATAAAAAGATTCCTCAAAATTACTATACATTACAAGTGACTACTAATACAATATTTTTTTTTTTGTTTGTTAGTCTTTTAAATACATGCTTACCACAGAGGAGGTGAAATCATCAGTTACACTATGAAAAACAAAGCATTTCGTTTCAACATTCAAATCACTTTCTCACAAAAGCCTCTTCATGACCTTAAGTGCTAATTTCAATGACCATGCCTCATACAGTGCCGTACAGTACTCGTCTATTTCTTTCCTCTGACCTCTAGTGGAAGATAAGAGGTACTGTAACTTTAACTGCAACTGACTCCTTTTATTCTCCAACACACAAAGAACATCTTCAAAGAATATTAACATAAAAACACATTACAAGAATAATTTAACAAATGGAGTGGACATCTGAGATTGATGTTGAGGAGACCCAAATACATACCTGAATGTTAAATCTTCCTGAATAACCATTGTCATACAGCTTCATCCCTCTGGAGGGCGATATACACTAAGATTCAAGTTCGGCTTGTAGCAAATGGTCAGTCAAATACTCATCTGATCTCAGCCCTTCACAGTGAAATACACTGGGCATGGACGTCATTTAAAAGGTAATTAATAACTACTCATTTAAGAAGAAGCATCATAAATGGGCCACAATAATAAATAATAATTTGCAGTAGAAAAAGTGTTGATCTCTTTTTCTTAAAAAAAAAAACTGTTAAAGTTAAAATGAAGATACAAAAATAAAAAAGAGACTGTGGTCAAAAACTCTTTATGACTTGCCCACAGTACAAACCACATCCTTTCACTTGGGCAAGAAACATCTACAGCAGCTGCTTCCTGATGGCTTCACATGCTTCTTTGCAGAGGGTTTATTGATGTGATGAATGGTTATTGTGATGAACAGTGCATCTATAGTAATGGATGAGTATGATAACTTCAGCCGCTGTTTTAGGTTTACGTCTGCAAAATGTGATTTTAAAGGGGGGCTCGAGTCATTTGTTCTGATGGAACAATGAGAAAGAACCTTTACGCACTGATGTGTTCAGTCAGTGTCCTTTCCTTTAAACATTTTTAACACAAAGTTATAATGAATGAGTCAATAAATGACAGGAAAATGTCACCAACACCAACGACTTGTGGTTGAGGTGGGAAGCTGATGAAAATGGTTGACTCAGTTCTGTCATATAGTACCCTATACTTGCCTCTATTTTAAATATTTGTACTTCTTTAGCTGACTTTAGTTTTCTATTGGTCAGCTGTTAAATGTCAGATGCCATGATAACATGATTGCATATATGTTAATATAAAGTGTCCTGCATATGGTTGAGGACTAATGTAAGTGAGTTTAATCAAATAAGGTGAAAGAAAACCCAACTATAACCCAGTCATATCAGGAACAACCCAGGTGTGAATTATAAAATTAGTGATGGCTGAATTCCGTGTAGCTGCTTCAGTTTCAGGGTCCTGGTACTGTACATTGTACATGCTGGATAATCCTCACAGCTCTCATCAGCTGCACAGCTAGGATAAAAGCACCTGCCCGACACCACACAGCAGAAAGAAAAAGTTATACCAACTAGCTGGTGAACATAGTGAAGCAGTTGGCGGTTAAAGTGTCAGATTATGTGCTAACTGCTCACTGCCACCTTTCTCGCTCTACACACACACACACACACACACTATATATATATATACACACACACAATAATAATAATACTAATAAAAATTAGGAATAACAATTGGAAAAGCATGTGTTTTACAAATAAAACAAGTGTCCCAGTGTGACAGTGAGCTAATATACCAAAACCCTGAAAGTAGCAAAATGGGGTTCACTCATAATTAATTTGTTATTTATATCTGTGCTTTTCCTACTGTGACATGTCAAAATGGCTCCATGAAAAAGGCCTATTGTTACACCACATTGCACATTTTTTCTCTCTTCCACTGTGGTTGGCATAAATATGAAGCCAGTCTTATTTGGCTTGTCTTTATCGAAGTTATGATCTAAAAGAAGTGTCTGATCTACCTCTCACATACTTTGGAACAAAACAGCCTTACTGTGAACTGTGTCTGGTGAGCTCAGTCTGCAGTTTGAGCTTAACTGGAGTGTCAGCCAAGGACAGATGTGTACCAGTGGAAAATTTACACCCACAAGACAAAGTGTAAAATCTGTTTGTGTGTATGCGTGTACATGCCTTCCTGAACCCCAACCCTCCCGAGGTGTAACTTCCTGACCCATTAACCTGCAGTCCTTTCTGGGCTCCTCTCTCTTATTAACTAAACACTGTTGGTACACACACTGGTCCTTGCTGTCTCTGCTTGTGTGTGTGTGTGTGTGTGTGTGTGTGTGTGTGTGTGTGTGTGTGTGTGTGTGTGTGTGTGTGTGTGTG
>JBBMJY010000008.1:13181722-13205924 GCA_037833715.1 Toxotes lorentzi | reverse complement strand
CAACCCTTTTCAATGTGGCATCAATTTCAACATTCTGTGGGTGTAAAAAGCTGGTATTGTCAGTAAGTCATTCCAAGAGCCCCACCAGTGACAGACTGAAACGATGACCAGTACCTAAGGACCTATGCACTAAGACATCGTTATGCAACTGCCACACAGCTGCAGGCCCCTTTACAAGATGTGAGGGGCACTAGGGTTTCCAGACAAACCAGGAGTTGGTGATGAACAGTGCTGAATCTGAAGCAGTAACAATTTATAGTTTAAAACATTTCAAACATCACCTCTATTTAAACTTAAGTTGTTAGGTGTTCTTAGCTAATTTGTGATCGTTGATCAGACATGGCACTTTATATAACAACTTTATCACTAGAAAAGCCAGAGTGTAAGTAGCTGAATTTAGCTTAAAAGAAAGTGATTTACTTATAAGGTAAATCAGCCAGAGCTTGTCCAACTCATTTTTTTGTTAATATCAAGCATAATTTTATTCTGAAAATCTTGTCGGCAGCAGCTTGAGCAGCACAGGCAGGTGAGATGCTGGCTGCTGGCTCAGTCGTTGGATGAAAGAACAAGAACTCTCCCTTTGCAGGTCAGTTTTCATGGCACTGTTTCTTTACCTTTGTGGGAGCTAGCATAAAATAACTTTTGCGAGACATTAAAGGGAAGCTCTCTCTGACAACAGCGTATGTGCACGTGAAATGTGTGAGGGACAAGGACATGCAATGTTAACCATTCTTTTTTTGTCTTTTGTTTGACATCAACATCAGATGAGTCTGTTGCTATGAATAGAAATGAACAGCTACCGTTTACAGGGTTATTTTTTACTAGAAGCGGATTTGATACTGTTGTATTGCTCAGCACAGGCAAAACAGATGGAAACTGTAAATAACAGAAGCAATAGTTTGATTTTCACATGTTTAGAAAGCTAAGTATTAAAAATATAGTGTTTTTAAAATGAATCAGTTTAATTGCTTCATAAGTAATAATGAAAAACTGACACTGATAAGGTTTTATATCACTGTTGCAAATGTGAATGTAATACCCTCTTGCGGCAGAGCAGTTAAAGATCTTAGTAAATTCTTAGTAATAGAGAAGTACATTTCAAACTTCTTGTTTCTTGTAACACTTCGGCTTGACAACAAAACCTTCGAAAATATTAGCAGATACGACGAATAATGCTGACAGTCGTGACCCTCCTTTGCACGTCTAGCACACTGTGGGCTTTTGCAGCTGCAGACGGTTCATCAGCTGTCCTCTCAGACTTTTGTTTGTTGGCACCAGACTCACTCAGACTCCAACCCTTCTACAGTCTAATTGTGTGAGTGTGTGTGAACGTGCATGCGTGTGTGTGTGTGTGTGTGTGTGTGTGTGTGTGTGTGCTCTGAGGAGGCGAGAGACCAGGAAGGCACCAGTCATATGGCTTCTAATGAAATATGTATACAGGAATACAATACTGAAAGGTTTTACCATACAGAGCATTTTTACAGTTGTTACCAGTCAACTGTAAAAATGTAAAAATGTAGACCTAATGGGCCAGGGAGTGAAATGGTTAAGTCACCATTTAAATGCACCAGTCTCAATCAAATGAACATGTACAACAAAATATCACAATAAGGTGAATGTCTTCATGAGGACTGATTCTGCTTTTGTAGCTTATTCATATGTATTTTTAACAATGAAGTGATGGGACCACAGTAACTGACCTGCGTGAGATATTGTTCTCCTTCAGGCCTTTTATGGCATGGCTGTAACACTGTACATACGAGTTGGGGAAACTTTAGATATTGTCATGGTTTGTGCAACAGGAAGGAGAACCCACATACAAAAATAGGAAGAGACAGGGATAGTTCAGGCTTACAGGCAAGTAGGCAGGTACAGGGACAGGTAACTCGAACACAACAGTCCATATGACGCAACTGATCTGGCAAATGACGACTGGTATACTGACTGGCTGGATGGCTGACTTCGGACAGGTGAGGTGGGTATGGTGGTCAGGAATGGGTGATTAGGGAATGAGAGACAGGTGAGCAGGTGTTTGTCAGGAGTCAGGTGACCGAAACAGGGAGGAAAGTAATGTGTATACACTCTTACATGTATATATGGCATGTGTGCCAGCGAGTTTAATCAGGCTGTAATGGTTTCCTGTACACTTAGCACGCATCTTAGTAAGTTCCTAGCTTGCTAAAGAGCAGTCTTATTGATTCCATCAACAGGAAGGAAAGCGATAAAGATTCTTCATCTCTCTTAAGAAGGGTTGGCCAAAAATCATACTGGTTACACTTTTGGTCTCAGATTAATAATTTAAGAATTAAAAATTTAAGAGTTAAACTATGTCACTATTACATGAAAAAAACTGTGTCACTATTAAATAAAAATATTGCATAGTATTGGACAGCAACACCTAACATGCTGCTACTACACCTAGATGTCTAGTGGACGTAAATGGAGATAAAGCACATTGATCCAAAAGCACATCTTCTTTAGATAACCTTATTATATAATGTATATATATTATTATATAAAACTAATGTTGTCTGACTTGTGCAAATAAGCAATATGAACATGTTAACTGAGGCTTTCATCAGCAGCAGGCATGAGAAAAACATTGATTTGAAATGCATTTTAAGCTAAGTAAACAATTTCATGTGGCTTTCCGGTGATTCCTCACCTTCAATGTGAGAATTGAACTTTTAAAATCTTTGGTGGTTTCATAAGACATTAATGATTTAAAAGCTTTTATGACATAAGATGGGTAACATTTTAAGCTTCCACCTTTTCATTTCAGTTTAAGTGTATGCCATCTGATTTTCAGTGTAGTTTTTGAACAAAGTTTGTCCTGTGGTTACACTGTGGTGTTGACACCTACAGACGTTAGCTGTTATTCTGTGGACTAAACATGGATTTCCTCTGTGTCAGCAAAGGCTGCACATGAGTCAAAGTGAAAATACAAGCACTGGTTTGCCAACTATATTTAAATTATTAGTTTAAATTCAAGCTTCTTGAATGATTGCAGAAACTATGAAAATAGAACGAGAGACATTATTCTCTTTTATCGATTCATCACGCTGGATATCGTTTTCTAAAAATAGTGATGAAATGGATAAACTGTGGGGGAACACAACTGAGTGATAAATAAATATAATACATGACCCACCATGATATTAGGGGCCCTCTTTGAACTTTGCCCTGTGATTCACAGACTCCAGACTCTTCTCTGGTTAACGACAATATAATAGCCATCCATTCAGCAGTAAGTCAGGCAATGACCAGTGACTGCTGGACATCAATACAACAAGGTCTGAGTGCTGTAGAACTAATGGGCCAGGGAGTGAAAAGCATTGCTCAACCTCGTGATAAATGGACTACTGCTGCACACTCTCATTAACTGTCTGCAAGGCCAATGCAACTGCACTCAACAAAAAGAGAAGGAAGTGGCTTGGCTTGCTACCGAATGCAGTTGAGGCATAGTAGCCTGTCTGGTAAGTTACTGGGACCAAAAACATGCCTCAGCATGAGGTCAAGACAGCGTTACAATAAGTCTCAAAATCTGTCAAACGCGGAAGGCACCAGTCAAAATTCTCGGTCTTTTTTATTGAATATTAAATACTTTGAGGCTTCATCTATAACAGATCTCTAAAGCGTAAGTAAATAATTTATTGTGCATTAATAAAGTCAATAATTACAATACATAAGCTCTTAATAGGGGGCCCCTATTACACTGTGGTACAGCAAAAACTTACTTCTAGAATAATGTTAAAGATGCATAAAACTCTACACATGACAGTTTTACAAGTTCAAGTTTTGAGTGGATGCAGTGGATGTTATTATATTAAACTGTGTGTGGAGGTGGGGAAAATATTATATGTGCTCACATGCAGCCGACCAGGCAGTCACCTTGGCTGGGAACTGTGCAATTATCATGGAAGCCCTCAAAATGAGTCTACTACAGAAAAACTGTGAGCTCTGCTTTTTTTTTTTTTTTTCCATGTTCAGTGTTAAGTGATTTCAGTCCATTAAATTTATGCTCATATGGTAATGTCAGCCAGTTTGACACTGGATAGTCTGCTGAAGAGCCACTGTAGTATTACTGAAGTCAAACTCATTGGCAGAACCTCAATAAAACCATTCGATTAATCTCTCAGCTGGAAACAAATGAAATGGAAAATTAAAAGCGCTGCACTTAACATTGAGAGAACTAAAGTTAAGAGCACTAAATTTTTCTGCAGCAAGTGACAGAACTTAGGACCTATTTCTGTTTGTGTGGCCTTCCAAAGTTGGCAAATCTAGACTAAACTGTGCCACAGCTGAAATTATGCCTCAGAAACGTCTCTGAGGCCTTGTTCTGTTAAGTTGCATGCAAGAGGCCGCCGTGCCCAGAAATACTGCCGCCACAAAGCCACAGGGCAGGAGGGGACGCTCCGCCTCAGATTTATAGCCCAGACTCATGGGGTGTGTTTTTGCCTCAAAATGTCGAGGGTGAAATTAAAGGCAGGGTTTTCATGTAATTGCACATGGATGTGCCCACTGCCCACGGCTTTGACCCCAGCTCTTGCACTCTAATGAAGGGTTGAGAGCTTGAACAAGGCAAAGCCCGGCAATAGATTTTGTAATGTGCTTATAGTACTGAAGCACATGGTTGTTATCTTTATTCTATCCGGCCATTCTCATTTAACCATTATCTCACCGCTTTGGATGAGAGGCAAATATATTACCAGTCAAATAAAATGCATTATAATCAATTATGAATGTCTTTAGAATACTTTATACATGTAGGCATTTGTAAGTGCGTTCTGCTTTCATATCGCATTATGATTAATAATTAATATTTTGACATGTTCATGCCCTGAGTCAAGAATTGTTAGTTAAATGCTCTATATCTATAGCAAACATTTCCTGTACAGAGCTATTTAGATAAGAGAAAAGGCCATATCTGTGAATCAAATCCATCTTGTCTTTAATCTCTGTGGTATTATTATTTTATTTTTCATTGTCAGCATCAAACAATGTCAAGTGTTCGATAGCAACCAAGTACATTTAATCAAGCACCGTACTTAAATTCTGATGTACTTGTACTTTACTTGAATATTTCCATTTTATGCTACTTCATACCTCTACTCCGGAACTCTTCAGAAGCAAAAGTACTTTTTACTTTACTACATTCACTTGATAGCTGTAAGCACTGGTTAAGCTTGCAGACCCTGTTTTCTAAGAAGGTTTTTCTTAGAAAAAATAAAATCAAATGCTTTGTTATAGATTAAAATATTCAACATCCAATGTATAAAGTAGCTTCAACGCTTGACATGTTAACGTATGGGTAATAAGAATTATTTATATAACTTGATATATGATTTATTCATAATAATATATAATATTTAATCATTTTGCTGTATAATTAGTACTTTTCCTTTTATTCTTAAGTCCATCTTACTGACGATACTTTGCACTTAAGTAGAATTGTAATGCAGGACGTTTACTTGTAAGAGATTAGTTCACCAGTGTGGCATTGCTACTTTTATTTAAATAAACGATGTGAAATACTTCTTCCAACCACTAATGGTGTCACACAGAAACTGTATACTGTATAAGCTCCAGGTCTGTAGTTGAGCAGTGGAAACTTTCCCTGAGAAATGGTTTTACCAGCTGTGAGGTCAGCGACTCTGAACGAAGGAGGGTTATATTGTACAGTACTTCCAAATGAGGGGTTGCAGCTTGTAGGTTTATATTTATATGATATAACATTATGATAGCAGGAAATCACACATATGGTGCATTGATGATTTAGGGGAGACGGGAAGCCCCTGATGCTGGAAAATGGCACCTATAGAGAACTTTAATTACCGTCCTGCTGTCAAAGATGACAGGAAAGTTCAGGCTCGCTTAAACCAAAGAAGTGGCTGCCTACAAAGCAACATCTTAGTGAGGGTGGTCCTGCAAAAGTGAGAACCCTCCACCCATGCTCCTCTTCAGTAGTCTATGAATACACATAGACATTGACTCACTCTAACCACATATTATGGGTTTGTACTTGCTGATGGTTTCATATTTGGCCCAAAGTTTATGTAAATGCAGATGCGAGCCCCACATCACTGTAGTTTGCCTGAAAAACCCAAGGTTTTTCCAACCATGTCCCCGGTCTGTTAATCCAGCTGCCTTTACGTAGACCCACTCTGTGATTGGTCCCAGATTTGCTGTGGGTCCAGAGTAACTATTTAGCTTTTTTCCTTGAGATTTTCCCATTGCTGCTGGCACAGTGAGACATGCAGGAAATGACTGAGAATTGTGACTATAACAATGCTAATGGACCAATGCCAGACCACAGCTGTTTATTCAACCACACAGAACATTCCTCTGGGTTAATAACCACAGACACTGGAAGAGATCTACTATTTAATGATTTGGTCTGTAGTATAGTACAGTATGTGCTTCGTTTGGGGAAAATCGCAAGGAGCTAAACATGTGGCACCATATAAAGTAAAGCAATTTGCGTTTGAGTTATATTCTAGTGCACACATGCAGTGCACAACACTCATGACCTGAGTTATTCTTGGTGCAAGTTCTGGATTTTGTTTGATGAGGTTTATTGTTTTAGTCACATTTTGCTCATTTTAGCTTTAGTCAGGGACGTCTTAAAATCACCACAGTTTACATTTAACTCCATCATCTATTTTAAAGAGTCATCATCAGTCTTTCTGCCTCTCAGACGCCCTGAGTCCTTCTTCTTGCTGCCAGCCCTGCCCATCCTTCCTGGATATGAGGTCATGACAGAAGAACCAGAACAAAGGATGGGCTGCAGTCATCTTAACTAGAACTCTTACAGCATAATGTATGCTCTCTCATTCTTTTTTTTTTTTTTTAAAGTCTGCTCCCACACACCTGAACTTTTGTTATAGTTCGCTATGTGTGGGTAAACCAGCAGTGACAAGGCGTTTGCGTTGCACTGAAGTCATATGACATTTGTTTGACCATTGGAAATAATATTTCTGTGCATTAACAGGAATCAGAGTTTATGGTCCTATTTTTAGTTCAGTTTCTAATTCTCAGTTCTGTTTTTATTTTATCATAGTTTTTGCTTTTATTTGTGGATTTTACTTATTTGTTTTTGCATTTTGTTTCTTACCTACCTCATTTGTTTTTGCAATGTATGTGACCTGCCAGCTGTAATACTATTGTTTCCCTTTGTAATAAAGTATAAATGGACCCGTTGCCAAAAAGACATTTTTAGTTAAAAAACAAAAAACAAAAGTGAATTAAATTAATATATAAATTAGACTCTTGTTACTATAATAAAATAAAATATAATTAAAAAAAAAGTCCTGCAGGACAATTCATTATCCTGCACAACACCTGCGTTACACCTACAACTGAAACATGCCTCCTGAGGGACTTCTTCTAACGTGTCTTAGAAACGTTATGAGTTTCCACTTACCTCCGGGCTTTCAGGAGAGAAGCGAAGTGACCCTTCACACAGCGGTCGCCCCAGCCCCTCTCCGCTCCCCTTGTCCGGATTAGAGCAGGGAGGGAGGGAGGGGTGTGACTTCCAGCCAACTGTCGAAAACTCCGGAGTATAGAGATCAGCAGAAGATGAGGAGCTGCTCTCTGCCATTCAGCGAGCGAGAAGGAATGAAAGCCCTAAAGCAAATCTTGGAAAGACGGAGGATCGACTATTCAGCAATGAAATGTATGTCCCTCAGTGTGAGTTTCACCTCCAAGTAAAACCTGAAGTGCGAGCATCCTACGGTAAGTTGTGTTGAGGTTGTCTTTGGGGGTAGGGGGGGCACAAATATGCGAATTAACGTTTGCCTCATCCTTACAGTGAAATCAACATTACTACAGTATATGACTGTTTCAAAATTAAACTAATGAAAAGCCGAATTAAAGACCCGTTTGCATGTTGACTCATGCGTGACTCTTCGTACTTTTCATTTTATGTAAACAAACAACGTCATTTTTTATTTTAAATAGACCATATGTTTCCTGCATTTTAATTTCTTGTGGTTTTCTGCAGCTGTTTGCTAGACTTCATGATGCTTTGTTTTCATAGGAAACAGAAAAACTAGAAGATTCAGTTTAAATCCATCAGACTAAATCATGAATTGCTGCACTGCTGGATAGACAACACTGTGAACAATAAATTGGCAGCTTTCTATAATAACACTGCTGTTCCTCACATCTGTCCCTGCAGCTGAACACGGTGGATCTGCTGACACTGGACTCCCTGCTCACTTCTGACATCCAGTGTCAGCAGCCGGTGCTTTGAAGATGATCAACTCTCAGATATACCTCCACTACAACCACACAGGGAAGCTGGACTACCGGCCCAGCGCTGGCACAAACGCCAGCACCGTGGACACCAAAACCATTGTGTTCCTTGTCATATGCAGCTTCATCGTCCTGGAGAACCTCACCGTGCTGGTGGCCATATGGAGAAACCACAGGTTCCACAACCGCATGTACTACTTCATCGGCAACCTGGCATTGTGCGACCTGCTGGCTGGAGTCGCCTACCTGGTCAACCTGCTCTTGTCAGGAGAGAAGACCCTGCAGCTCTCACCTGCTCTCTGGTTTGTCAGAGAGGGCAGCATGTTTGTGGCACTTGGTGCATCCATTTTCAGTCTCTTGGCTATTGCCATAGAGAGACACCTGACCATGATTAAAATGAGACCCTATGATGCCAACAAGAACTACAGAGTGTTTCTGCTCATAGGGACCTGCTGGCTGATTGCCATATCTCTTGGAGCTTTGCCTATTCTAGGCTGGAACTGCCTGGACAACCTCCCAGACTGCTCCACTGTCCTCCCTCTCTATACCAAGAAGTATGTGGCTTTCTGTATCACAGTTTTTATTGTTCTGCTCTTAGCCATGTCAGTCCTTTACGCCCGAATCTACATCCTGGTTAAGTCCAGCAGCCGGAAGGTGAGCAAGCACAGCAACTCTGAGCATGCGATGTCCTTGCTGCGCACTGTCATCATTGTAGTTGGGGTCTTCATCGTCTGCTGGACACCCATCTTTGTCCTGCTCCTGGTGGATGTAGCATGTGAGCAGCGCTGCCCCATCCTCTACAAGGCTGACTGGTTCATTGCAGTGGCTGTGCTCAACTCAGCCATGAACCCAGTAATTTACACGCTGGCCAGCCGAGAGATGAGACGGGCCTTCCTCGGTCTGGTGTGTGGCTTTTGCTTCAGGGGGAAGACTTCTGTGAATGGCAGTGGGAACAGGCAGTCTCTGGAGCCCAGCCGTAGCAGGAGCAAGTCGTGGAGCAGCCAGAACAACCCCAACCAGAACCAGCAGGGTTCCAGGCAGACAGAGCAGGACCAGGACCAGGAGCAGAAGACAAACACAGCCCATAGTGAGGTCTCAGTGGTGGAAGGAGGGACCGCCCAGGTGGTCCTCGAGAGTGGAAAGAAAGCAAAGGAAGCAAATACTCTACAGTAAGAAGGTGAGGGTGGTTCTAACATAAGCTCATGGGCCTGTGCAGTGGACAGATGAGGAAAAGGAATATTTGTTTTGACTGGCGGAGAACAAAGGATTTCTGGAAAGAAGTGTGGACTTCAGGCCTGGCTGCAGGGCAGTAGTTTCTCTTTTGTGCTTAATATTGATATAGCTGCATCACCTATAATCGGAAAGCTCATTAAGACCTTTGCACTTGACATTAGATTGATGTATGAAGCCATTATGTTCAATGACTCATTCAGTGTTCTCTGTGCTCTCTGTCAAGTACAGGTCACTTTTCATCACTGTCGTGCGAGAACCATATATCTCCAAAACGTACATTGTCACACAACTGAAAAAAACTCATTTTTTCTGAGCTCATGACAAGTTGACATTTGAGAGACATGTTTTTTGCAGGACAATGATGATGCTCTCACCCTTGACAGAAAAAAAAAATTACCTCTGTGGTTACAGATGTGACCATCTAAGACAATTAAGAAGTGAAAAATCACCTGCAAATATTAAAAAGTGCAATTATAGTACTGCAAAAACAATGTAATGAAGAATGATTGTAGACAATTATTAGTGTAATGATGAAGAATTGAAGTTATTTATTAATCTATCCAGTCTATTCTGTGTTCACTCAGTGATTCTACAGAATACTGTTAACTTACTGTTAAAACCACATTGTAAATAGCATATTTCAGATAAATGCACACGTGTAAGTGTCAAAAATGCAATCTTTTTCATTATATCAGTAGCATCGTGTTCAAAATGACTTTGATTCGTTACCACTGCACTTAATGTACCTGACGCAGTTCATTCGACAGCATTAGTTTTTTAGCAATACCAGGGCTCCATCTGCTGGTTAACAGTGGTGACCAGATATTGTCACAATATGCTGCATATTCAATATGTAATATGTTCAATCCTCATCTTAGTAACAGATTTGAAATAGTTTTGAGTGTGTCTTTTGTGTGTTTTTGTCTGATTATTCCAGAGGTGGAAAAGTTTGGCATGAACTCTAAAGGCATGAAGCTGGTAAACGGAGGCATGTGAATGCTGCATGTGAACAAGAGAGAGTTAACCATGTGCAGCTCTTTATATGATACAAGAATATTAGCTTTGGCACGATAAAGTAAAAAGAAAAGAAAAATGTAAACATACTGTGTAAGGATGATTCACCTTGATCACATGATGTGGTCAGCAGAGAGCTCAGTTCCGCCTCAGTTCATGCGTAGTGACTTCCTTGCACCTTTGAGAAAATAACTTAAAGGGTTAGTTCATCCAAATTACAAATAAAGACATTTTTCACTTCATTGCTAGTGACGTCTATCCATGCAAATAGTTTTAATTTTGTGTGTCCAGATTTAAAGATATCCTGATTTCTGCAGCCACAACAATACATCGGAGGGGAATAGACCTGTGTTTGTGGAGCACACAGCACTGAAGCAACATCTGAAAAGGTCAACAGCAAGATCTTACAGAAACAACACGTCACTGTGAACAGAACAAAAGAAGTTTTCATGGATTAAATCTTTGTTTTCAGAACCAAAAACACAATTTCATTCACCTCTGTTGTCCTGGGATGGAGGCAGAAATCTGGACAATTTCAAAGTAAAACTAAGCCCCTGGCTAGATACCATAGATGTTTTTAAACAATTTGGATTAACCAACCGGTGGTGGCTGTGCCTAAATGCTGCACCTACCATACAAAGAAATGTGTTATCATTATAGAACATAACAGAGATAACCTACACATTCACGGTTTTATTGCCAACAGTCATACAGAATAATGATAAACCCATACAACCAAAAGATTAAATCTGTAAACATCATTTGGACTTCTTTGTTTTTATTTCCATTTTTTTCTGTACCTGTTCCAAAATAGTGAGTTTCTGTGCGATTCCCTCTGACAAAGATTTATACTTAGAATCTGGAAATGATACATTTATAATATATAATAGAGAGGGAGGGAGGGAGATAAAGAGACAGAGAGAGAAAACAGTAGTCTCAAGCAGCAACACGCAGCAGGGCAAAACACAACCTCTAGTGAACAGGCATGCCCCATTGAAGATCAGCTATTGCACTTTGAAGAGAGAGAAAGAAATAAAAACACCATTTGTACAAATAAAAGGCACATTTTCATCAACAGAAATCTGGAAAGAAGCCATGTTCTTTTTTTTTTTTTTTTTTTTTTTAGTGTGTCCCAGTGTGTTTGGTTGTGTAATTTCTTTATGCCACACAGATAATCATCATGTTATCAGAGAGATTCAAGTATGGAGTTGTTCCTGCTGTATATACGCTTTGTTCAAAACTTCTGCACATTTTGCCAAGGTGATTCTACAAATTTGCTTTTTAGAAACAAACACTAATCTCAAAATAATTCTTTAGCATAGTGCTTTTTAAAAATTTTGCGCATTATTCCATCAACCAAGATATTAGATTTGATGAAAAACCAATGTCACAAAGAATCAAACAAATTAAAAGTTAATGGCAGATAACGGTCAAAATAAAACTCCTCAATGATTCTTTGCTCCCTTTCTTCTCACGAAATACCAACATGTAAAGCTCTTTCTCTCATGCGTTCTCCTCAAAGGAATCCTGAGAAGCAACCTGGGTCACAGGACACAAGGAATCAAGGAAAGTCTTAATTGACTTTAACCAAAATGGATCTAGTGTTTTCTTTTTTTTTTTTTTTAAAGATCCCAATCCCGCTCTTTGCTAAAGATGTGTTGTTGTGAGATGCATGTACTGTACACTCCCTCTTGCAGCAAAATACAGGCACATTATATTACATTGCATCTGTCATCTGTCAAACTCATTGAACACATGCTGATTTGGGTTCAATTGAAGTGATCCAGTGCATATCAAATACAATGCCCCATTCATTTGGTATCCATCAGAGTACTGATAATAGTAAGGATTAGAGCATTTAAAAAGTCTGTTGCCAGAACTGCTGTGTATTATTTCTATAAGCCTTTTCAAAATTTGGATTCCCACTCTACAAAAACTGTCTGTATAACCTAAATACCATAAACAGTTTAGAGGAACGATTGTGTACAGTGGACTGCAAAATGCAAATTAACTATGACCTGTCAAGCAATAACGACTGAAAACTCGGTTCTTAGAGTTGGATTTTCCTGTGTACTGTAGTACTTCAAGCAATGCACAACCAGATAGCATCCTTTGCTAGTAATAAGAGATAAAAATAAGCGAACTGAAGTGAGTGTGACTGATGGGGGTAAACAAGTATTTCTGTGATGACATCTAGTGGCAATAAAGTAATACTGCCATAAGATGTCAACACTGAGAAATAAAATCTCTTTGTTTAACATCAATAAGTGAAGGTGACCAAATATTTAACATCCTGTATTGAGTGCACATGGTGCGTAGGTTTATCTAATTAAGCCTCATAAGTAAAAAGTGTAAATTACTCCTCAACACATTGGTAATTCGTCTCGGTACAACTGACACAGATGATCTAACCGATCTAACTTTCTGATTGTGCTATTCATTTGTGATCAAATAAATAATATTAATAATAATGATATTGTTTAAAAGTTCACAAAAAAGCCGAAAATGTTAATTAAGAATGTGAGAATATCCATTGCGTGACTCAAGCCCTGAAAACTAATCATCGACTACACACCTAAAAGAAGAATCCAGAGAAAACCAATTCAGAAATAATCCCTGGTTGAAAAGCATAAATATTTTACAGTGTCAGCATACACAAGCACCTCTTTCAAATAAAGGGGTATCAAGGTCTACGAACAATGTCCACAAGAACAGTTGATTTTTGAAGTCATGCGACTGTGACACAAGAAAATACTTTATAAAAAAAGGTTATCTTTAAAGCCATTAACAGCACTATGAAGGATGTCTGTTTGCACCCCAACACTTTGTGACTACTGCAAAGCAAAACACATTCAGTTCTAATCCCCAATATAAGCAGATTTCGTACAGTGACTAATTGTGTGAGCTGTCACGCTATTGGTGAGATTAAAGGACTTTTTTTTCCTAAAGTAATTCATTATAAATAGCATTTGTTGACCAAACTGTTTTTGTTTCCGACCTCTTAGCCAACGGCTTCTGTAGAAATATGGTTGTGCTTGACAGACAAAACTAAAATTTCAGATTTGTATTCTAAAATACTCTTGTTAACACCTCTTTGAGGTTTGATTTGCACTTCATCTAAACTACAAGAACTGTCTTTTTTTTTATCTTTTAAAACACCAAATCAAGATAGTATGTCCAAATGCACCTATGTCTTCTCAAAAATATAGCATTTCAGTCATCACAACAAAATAATAACAGTTCTATAAATAATTTTTTATCTTAAACAAATCTTGCGTCTTCCAGTGCCTCCAGTAAAGTAACTGCGGGCCAATTTTCCCAAAAATATGGTCAGCGCATAAAGCCTTTAAGCATCTTCTCCTCATATTTCATCTTCAAGTTTCAGGATGGTAGGAGAGACTGTTCAGAGCTTCCTATTTCCCATCAGCCATTGCAAGCATCACTGTTTCCTTCCAACAGGCTGTAGGAGACATAGTTCACTCCCGGCTGACACAATCGGCAGATTGTTGTCACGGTGATGGCCAATAAGGTGGCTAATGCTGTCAAATACATGATCTTTTGTCCGTACCTTTGAAGAGAGAAAGAATCGTTATAAGTTTGTCTTTTTCTTGCACAATGAAAAATCCTTCAGCCATTTCTATCTACAGTATCGTCTTTCAAACACACACTGCATGTTCTTTAACCCTGTCTTACCGTGCCCTCAGGGTCCACCAGCAGTAGGTGTTTGGCAAGTCCATTGTGCATGCCTGTCAGTACGTAGGACCCTGGGTTAGTAGTGCTCTTGCGGACCAGGAAGTCCCCGTCGTCTTTCAGCAGTTTTTCAGCGTCACGACGGCTCATTTTGCCATGGTACCACGTCTGGCCCTCCAGCTCCTCCTGCGCCCGGAAGGCCAGCGAGCGCACAAGAAGAGGGCTCGAGTTGTCCACGGATGCTGCCTTGTGCAGACCAGACACCTGGGACTGGGCTTGCCCTTGTGATGGCGGGTGGGACTGAGACTGAATAGCATCCTCGAAGGGCTCTGGTACAGGTAAGGGTATTGCCAAAATAATGAATTAACAGAGGATCACAGTAACTTGACATGCTATAGCTGTCAAGATTCGTTAAGTATGGTAATCCATAAATGAATTGTTGGTATGAAAACCTAAACATGTCTCTTGGAAGTACAAGGTCATCATTGCTTTAGCTTCAGATCAGTTTTGTAATTTCTTCACAAAAAAAGACTGGACCTTGGTGAACAGGTCTGTTGTGGAATTTTTGACCACTAGTAATGCTATGGACCAATGTTTTGAGTGGGTCCCAGTTTTGCTTCTCTTGTGCATGCGATACACATTCCTACCAATGGTTTCACACTATTCCACTGATCAACAAATGCAGCCACACACAAGAAACAGGTAGAGAAGAGGAGAGCGAGTAAACGTGGATGTAAATGATGCAGGTTTCAAAATGTACAAAAAAAAAGGCTTTGTAAATGTTTTTTTAAATGTGTTTGAAAAAAGCACCTATAACTTTCTAGAAAACTGTCACTTCCAGGAAAACAGGGAATCTGGTTGTTGTGATATTTATTTATTTTTAATTCTGCCCTTCTGCTATCAAATGAAACTGTCTTTCTTTCCTGGAGTGACATCCCTTTAGTGTTATGTCCTGTGCAAGCAACTTGTTTCATCAGGACCACAATTGAGAAGTGAAGATTACATTTAATTTAATTCCATTTAATAATTTAATTTAATTGAAATATTTTTAACTGCCACTTACTACTGTATAAACCACATGGAAGAGAGAATGCAAAACCACTCTTGTGGTGTTTGAACATGATTATATCTGATAGACGAGTGAAGGACCACATTTTTCTGAATAGTATTATGCAAGAATCTGCAAGAGGAACAATGTTGAATGTTACTGTTAACCATTAAAGAGCCACAGTAGGTGGACAATAAGACCTTAAATAACAACTTAAATTTCATTTAGGTCACATTTGAATTGTATCGTTGGCTGCTCACATGTAATTTGTGTCATGGATTCTTCATGCATAGTTACACACATCTTTATGTAACCGATCTCTCACGCATAACATTAACAAAGCTAAGGCTGAAGTTGAAAGGAGGAAAGAGAAAAGCTGCACACCAACATTAACACTGTCTTCCTTTTGTCTCCATACTGACACGATGTTATTATAATGCCACACCAGTGTCACTGGGAAACAAAAGCTAGGAAACCTCTATAATTAAAAACTCTGATTAGAAAGTCATCTTACTATGTCCTTCTGAAGGCAAGGCACAGATACTGTTCAGACACTTTGTAATGCTTCATTCAACAGGTGAGGTTTGAATTTGCTTTGCCTGGAATTTATAGTAGGTACGCACTGAATTTAATTAAAACGAACTGAACTAAGTGAAAACTGAGATTTAAAATTTGTTTAAATGGATGAGTGCTACCAAATCCACTATTCAAAGCACCTGCTCAACAGAAGCTGAAACATCTATAAATGCCAACCAAGACTTACTCATGTCAAACAGGTCCTTCTCTGGGCTCTCTTTGGCTGCAGCTGCCATGCCCTTTGTAACATTTTCTGCCTCTGCCTGGAGGGCTGCGAGCACCTGGGCATCGATCTGCTGGGTGTTCACATACGTGGGCATCTCTGCTGTTTTTGGCGCTTGACCTTTACTCTCAGGCAGACTGCTTATATCAAACGATCCTAGACATTTGGGGAAACGATCATGGGCACAGTGATGAACAGATGAAATTCCACAAAATTAAACATGTCTTATGTACTTAAGTAGAGAGAAGCATGGATTTTCTTACCCTGTTGTATGAATATGGGCTTTCGTTCATCTCCCCAGTTTTCTCCACAGTGCCGCCCTTGGTAATATGTCTGATCTACTGAACCTGGGCCCATCTGATGGCATACAGACAGGAAGTGGATATTTAATATATTTCTGAATTAAGAAATGGACATTCATGTGTTGATATAAAAAAAAAAAACAATATTAATTATGTAAAGTGCAAAAATTGAGATTATGGTTCCATTAAAATTAACTCTGGTACATTTTCCTATTTTGTGTGGTTCATTTTGGGCTGGTGTAAAGGTTGTGGACTAAACAACCAGACTGAGCAAGTCTGAAAAGCAGGATCTCAGTACACTTCCAAGTGTGGTTCATTTGTGGTCTGACAGCAAACGATTTTTGATTTTAAAATTATGTCAGACACTAAATTACTATTAAATCCATCCGCTAACCACAAACCTCACGAAAAGATTTCATAACGATCTGCATAAGCAATGGCCTGCACAAAGCATTTGGTAACCATGGTAACACATATAGATATTGGCACATTTGCAATTCATTAAAAAGTGTTTCGACATTAGCAACATATAGATCATGATGATCATAATCAGTTATTTCTTTGCAACACCAGAGAACATAAATATACACAAAAAAAGCGGTAAAGAGCTGCATGACTTGTCAGTCACCAGAATTTAACTGCCCCATCTGAATCCATGTAGATCTGATGATGCTGGATGACATTACCTGTTAAATCAGTGAGTTGCTTGTCAATCCGTATAAGGTCATTTAATTCATGGTATTAAAAAAGAGCCAGTGTAAACAAACCAGACCAGAGCCAACATACAGCAGTGTAGAATTTTCTCCCTTGGTCAAGACCAAGTGACTGAAACTGCAGGTGTCAAACCAACCTGAGTACATATGGAAATAAAAGTAACTCTGCTGAGTTGTACCTGGCAACCATCAGGTGCTGCATTCTGATTGGTCAGCCGGGTGTCAATGAAGCCTCCAGGGGGTGGCATCTTGCCAGGGATGTTGTTATAGTACGGATGTTCTGCTGACTCCTCCTCTTCCTCTGTCCATGGTAACTCCTCCATGTTTAATACCCTGGGGAAAGCACAGTTTGATAATGAACCTAAGTAGTGAAGTCAGTTTGTAATCTTTTGTGTGTTTTATGAGCGTGTCATGAACAACTCACCTGTCGTGTGTGGAGGACAGCTTGCTTGAGGGACATTGCAGGTACTGCTGGAAGCGAAGGTCAAAGGCCTGGCCAATGGTACTGATGACGTCCTGGGCCAGACCATCAGAGCACTCCAGGATGTGACATGCTGACGAGTCAGAGCAACAAACTTTAATGAGCATGCATGTGAGACACTCTACAGAGTATTAAAGGAATGAACACCTACCTCTTCTGTTTACAGGATCCTTTGCTACATAGGCAACATAATCTGTCGTGTCCTAAAATACAAATAAAGTTTTGGGTTGTAGGAGTAAATCAAATTCTTTTGTTATAAAGTAGGTTTTCAATATCATAAAACACAAAGCAGTAAATTTTATGCAGGCCATTGAGTTACTTACAGGGTCTCCACCTGATGCAAAGGAGATGGACTGCATGTGATGGTTAGCTATGATCTATCAGGAGTAAAAATCATATAGTACATATGGATTAACCAACATTTCCACATAGTTTCTACACAGATTCTACACACATGTATAAAACTGCAACAATACGTTAATTGATTAGCTGATCAGAAGAAAATTAATACACATACACATATTTTAACATCTGATCAGCTAACTATCACTACCTTGTTGGGAAAAAAAACTTGATTTACAGTTTGCATTATAAATCCATTTGGACTGTTGCTGGATTTACAAAGCAACTGTAATTAGCTCAAACCAACTAAGGCAAAAACCGGCTTATCTAGCTTAACTAGAGCTACTAAGTCATTTTTACTTGAGAATTATAAAAACAATTATTAGATTATCAAAACTCCTGCCTATGCATTTTTTGTTAATTGACTAATTGTTGCAGCTTAAGTCCTCTGCATTCTTATCAGAGGAGTTGGTCCTCACGATACCAGAAATGTTACTGTTAATGTCTTGTGTGACTTACATTTGGATTATTTTGTTACTTTGGCACCATCTGTTGTAAGTATCAAGAATGACAGTGGGGTCAAGAGCAATACATGACACTACAACTGGCCACCCCTGACAGAAAGATAGCTGTTTTATCATTTTTGTTTTATCATTCAAGTGGCTAAAAGCAGTGGTGTGCAAGACAAAATGAAGGTGCTAACTTCCTCTGGCAAATCTAGAAACATCAGTAAAGGTCACGTGCTCTTGCCCGTCTTCCTCTTTCATTACATAAACCTCCTCAATTCTAGAGAAATTTCTTAACAACAAAAAATAAGACTTCCTCTGTTGCAACAGCATGAATTTGGAAACAAAAGTCTTCTGGCCACTTTTTAGTTCACCACTGACACACCACTTTCTTGAGCATAGTCCATGCCCTTATTCAGTGAATATATTTTTTAAATACCACCCTTTTTCTTGACCAAGTCGTACTTGAGCACAGCTGTAGTTAACATAAAAACTATATGTGGCTGCTGGGATGTTTGTGACTGGCCCTCTGCCATTTTCTTAAATGTTCTATCACAGTAGCAATATCAGCAGTATCATTAATAATTTATCACATTTATGCATAGTTAAAGGTTGCCAACTGACCTGTTTGCAGTCTGGGGTCATCAGGTTGAGGCTACTGGTGGAGATATTTAGGTTGATGGACATTCCAGCAAACTGCAGGTTGCTTTTGCCCAGGATACTGGACAGGGCTTTGGACGGTGGCTGAGAGGATCAGAGGAGGACACAGACAGACACAAAAAACAAATTTAAGTTTTTTTTTTAAACTAATGATACAGTATATCTTGAAGGAATAATTTGACATTTTTGGAAATTATTCACGTCTTGCTGAGAGCTAGATGAAAAGAGTAATACCACTCTCACGTCAGTTTGTTTAACTTTGTGTTTACCACTAAGGAGTATTACTCACTGAATCGCCATTTCACCACTAATGAATGAATACAGAGGAAACATTAGTGTTCAGTTCGTATTGATTACAGATTGGGCCATGCTAATTTCACCTCATGCTGTATAAGGAGATTGTTAAGTGTTGGAAGCTTAAAATACTGTAGTGAATAGTGATTTTAAGGGAGAGAAGAGGCAAAGAGGCCAAATAAAATTAGTCAGATCCATTCAGAAGTTTTAGTATCAAGCTGATGTCACCAGAGTGTGTTTTCCAAAATGACATTATCTTATATCTTTCATCTATTCTGAGAGAGAAACTAGTCAGTGCTGATTTTGTGTTATATACTCTTCCCTGACATTTGAACAAGCTCTAGAGAGCAGAGTAATGCTTCATTTCACACCCCACATTAAGACACAGTCTCCTCACACGCTATGGACACACACACACACACACGCGCGCACGCACGCACGCGCAAAAGACAGACACACAAACATGCACACGAGCGCGCGCGCACACGCACACACACACAGTAGCTCAGCCTCCTGATCACAGATATTGTGCACTACATGAGTCACTAAGCACTGTGCGCGGTGTGCAATGCATCGTGGGCTGGAGCTACGCCCACGCACATACAGTCCCATACCTCTTCATCTCTCTCCTTTCTCCTCATCCTCTCTCTGCTCTAAGTACAATCTCTCTCTCTCTCATAATTTCTTCCCCTCTCTCTCCCTATCTGTTTTCCCTCTCTTTCAACATGAAGGACAGATGAGAGAAAAATAACTTACAGAGGTGATGCTATATATAGAACATGGAAGGATAAATTAATATCTAATGCTGCTTCCTCTTTTTCTATCTACTGTACCTTTCACTAACATTCATTTTCTCAGCTCTCTTACTGTGACGATCACTTGCTTTTTTCTATCCCTCCTTCCCTCTCTTTCAGTCCATGTACCTTTCTCTTCCGTAGAGCTCCTTTGGTCACTGGAACAGCCTCACACACCAGGCTGATGGCTTCCCTAGAGGGAGGAAGAGAGGATGATGAAGCCAAGGTGGTGACCACAGACAGCCATAAGATCACAGTTATTTGGAGATTAAGTTAGACTGTATTACGTACTTTGGCGAGAAATGTATTTTGCTGTCTTGGTAGGAACTAGATTAAAAGTGCCCAGCAATGCAAGTGTCTCTGATAGGCTGCACATAGGCACAGCACCATGTTAGCAGGGTGACATTACCACAGTTCCTATTAGTTTCACTACTATTTGGTATTGGACAAATTAAAATTTTGACCTGATGACGGCAATAGATGAAAAGTCAGAGGATCACAAGACATCATTTGAGGATCAGTGAGATCAGTTGAAAATTTCATTTAATGTCAACCTCATAGTGGCCAGACAAAGTCTAGTCAGGGGATCACCGAAGTCAGTAGGGTTCATCATGGTTGTAGTAACATTACAACCATCACCATGTTATCATTTTTTATATAAAAGACAATATGTGGATCAAACAGTGGCTTAAAGATAAAGTTGATTTGATGAAAAAAAAATCCTCTCCGAGACAAAGAACAGTGGTTTCATGACAGAAACAGAAATGTTAATTTCTATATCTTTTCTAAGTGGATAAATCATGCAGAGCACAGCACAACGTTCATTTAGAAAAGATAAATCTAATAATAGCAACAGCATGAGACAGATTTCTCTCTCTGTTTTTCCTCTATCTCTCTCTTTATTAGAGAAAACAGAAACATACACACAGTGAAAGAGACGGTGTGTGAGAGAGAGAGTGAAGGCTTACCACTATGTGGCCTTGCTAGCTAACGTTAACACTGGACTGCTCTCAGGAAGTCAAGCAGAAAAATAGACATGACACAAACCAATTCACTATTGGCCTCTGCCTCACTGCACACTGGTCAATGATTTTAAAGGTACACATGGAGCTACAGAAAGATTTCATGCAAATAAATTGTGATAACGGCCAGCCTAAATATACTCTAATACAGTACATAAAATATTAAAATCCTATCACATTTTTAAATGGGGTCATCTAAGAGCTGGTTATCAATCAAACCTTATTTATGCTGAGAACATTTTTTCTGCTAAGGCATGACAAAGCAAGTGGTAAATACTGTCTAACATGGTAGCTAGCTGTAAAAATCAACTATCCACCAAGTTCAATCACAAAATGGAAATGTTTGGAATTAAACTTCTTACTCTTATAATGTGGATTAGGAGTTGGGTCTAAAATTAAATACCATCTAAAATGATACCTTAGGAGATTCAGCTTTGGATTAAATGTTTAAAATCTGTAAACCTATAGAGAATTTGCTGGATTTAACTGTGTACTATGCATAAAAGAGCTAGTAAGACTCATAAGTCAATTTATCACAACACTGTTGATGCTAGTGTACTATAACTTTTAACTTTTGACTAAAAAAGGATCTGGGTAAAGAGTTTTGATGCTCCTTTGTTTGAGAGATGTTGGTATTGTATTTGTAGCAGCTGGCATATTTAGGTTTTAAACAAGTTACAGTCAGTTTCAAAATAATTTCAAATGGCATATGTGTTTATGACCACATTTGCTAAACCTTTGTGCTCCTAAACACCACGTAAGTGTTATACAGACTATTACGGGTCAGTAGAGAGTGACAGAATTTAAGGTGACCCACTCCTTAAAAAGCAAACAGTGCATTTATGCATGAAAGATTTTTACAGGTTAGTTTCCTTTGAGGTTTAAATTGTGACACATTCATGTTAAACTGTTCAGTGACAAGTATTATGAGTTCAAAATTACAGGCAAAAGAAAATGTATGTGCACTATTGGCAGTTTAAAAAAAAAACCCTGACCTGTTTATTTTTTTTAAATAAAGGATTTAGAAACTGCTAAAACATTAAATAGTCCTAAGTGTGTGTCTAGTAAACTCTGATGAGTTAGAAAACTACACATACCTTGTTATTTGTGACCTTGTGGTGAAATCCAGGGATCTCATCGACCGAAGGACTTCTATACAGCCCAGATACTGGAAAGCAAGAATGAAAAGCCTGTGTGAAATAAATATTCAAAAAGATACCAAGAGTAACACTTAAGTTTCCATGACTGGCACATCACTATGTACAGAAGAACACACCTGATTTGTTTGAGCTTCCAACTGAAACTCACTAAATCAAAACAACTGCAGTCCTTCAATGTGTACCAAAGCACAATATTAACATTTTGAACAACAACCAGGAAGCTGAAATTTGTGACCTGGTATCATAGATGTATCCATAGTGCTCAATGCAGCAACACCTCTAAACCTTGCTGTCAATTTGTCCCAGTGGCCAACATTGTTGATTAGCCAGTTCTTATAATACATCTATGTCTTATATCCAGAGAAACTAGTCGCTTTCTGACTAAGTTTATCATTGTTGAGTATAGTCCCAGGTTGTGCTGATTTTGAGTGGATCACTGAGTTTAATATTGAATCTGCACAAAATACACTGAGTACAAATTCTTTTAAACACTGATCTTATGCAGGGATACATAAGGGATGTGGCTCAATATTAAACTGTTAAGTACTGGTTAATATCCTTTCACCCCCACCTTCATCTGCTCATGCACAGGTAAACAGGAGCTGCAAGCAGACATATTACATCGGCAAAGGTGTTTTCATAAACTTGCTGGCATCATCATTTTCTAGTTAAAAATAGACACATGCAGCAGGAGTTCACAAAGCCAAAGTCTGACACAAACGTAAAAAAAATAAATCAAGTCGATGCTTGTTCATCATAAAATGATTTGTAAACAGCATCAGCGTGTTACTATGTCACACGAGGTGACTGTAGTCCTCCTATCCCATAAAACCATTTTCAGTACCAGCCACCTACTCACATTACAACACCTCTTCTAATTAATATTGCACAGACTGGGAACATTTTGTGCTGACGAGCTCCTATAATTATCAGAATCACATTCATAATCTTGTTGTAAACAAAACAGACATCCAGACACACTAACATTTCTACTTCCACTCCTTTTCAGAGAAAAGTGAAGTTATGAAAACCATGAAAAACTTCCATGTTACGAGGCCCTTTCTCTCCTGTGAGCGTTTTGCAAGTACCAGAGAACAAATACCATTTTGTCAACATGACGTTTGCACATTTTTGATGTTCTCTATTTTTAGAACAATGAGTTTGAAGTGCACAATTCAGCAGGGCCAAAGCTATAACAAACAGTTCTAAAATTGGTAGAGACCTATTCTGAGCACAACATGGAGACTTTTCTGCACTAATGCCGTACAACAAACACATACATGATTCACACAGTAAATTCAATTAATTATGAAAATCAATGGGAGGGATGGATTAGTGATAAACCTACAGAGAATTATGACCCAAATATATAGTTCCCCAGGGATTTATTTATAGCGTCTTTCAGCTTTGGTTCACTCTCAACACTCTCACAGAGCAGTTTAGATTGGTAGTCCTCAATTTAAAAAAAACAAAACAAAAAAACAGAACAAAAGAAAACAAAAGAACAGTCACAAAACATCTTCCTATCAAAAATTCTGGGATCAAAAACACAGTAATTACATTACAAAATTGCATTAAGAGAACTGCTACCACAAAAGTACTTCAAAACCGTGTGTGAATATACAATTTTGGCATAAACACATTGCTACAATGGGCTAAAAGCGTGAGTGTAAACAGTGTCACTGTCAATCAATGTCCTGATAAGAGTGATGGCTCATGATGTGCGATGACTGACCGCATGATGGTAATTAAAAGTGCTGTGAGCAGAACACCACGTTGAACTCAATACATACAGGAGTCAAACCACAGAAAAAGCAGGGTGTGTGTGTGAGCGTGTGTGTGTGTGTTTGTCGGAGAGAATGATCGTGATTGGAATCCATTTTTCTAA
>JBBMJY010000008.1:13099655-13181622 GCA_037833715.1 Toxotes lorentzi | reverse complement strand
CCCCCCACCCCCCCCCCCCCCCCCCCCCCCCCCCCCCCCCCCCCCCACCCCCCCCCCCCCACCCTCCCCCTTCTCCCTCCCCCCCCCCCCCCCCTCCCCCCCCCCCCCCCCCCCCCCCCCCCCCACACAGACTAGACCCATTTCCCCTCTCACAGTGTGGATGCTTTCAGCAGCATTGACTGGACAAATAAGCGCTCTCGGCCTTAATGCAGTTAATGGAATGTCACACTGGTCACAGATACTGTAGGCTTTGTTCAGGCAAGTTGTAGTAGATGTCATATGACGGAAATCATGCTGCGTATTTTGATTTGGGCTATAACACATTTCACCTAGCATCGCTGTTTAGTATGCTCATTCAGCCCCCCAAGGCTAAATTTTGCTTTTTGTTTAATGTGCTCCATAAAATAAAAGGAAGACAAAAAGATTATACCTTCAGGCAAATGTTCGATTTACTGCTGCTTTGTGGTTTCAGTGAAATGGTTTGCTCCATTTTCCTCATTCACTTCACACCTTGAAGAGCCAGGGCTCAGCATCATCACTCCTCACGCTAGTGACTCATTGCCGGCATAATGACATTCACAGCTCTCGTAGTTGTGCGCCAACTTGTGCTCCTTTAAATGATGTATGATGGCTGAACAGCATTAACATGAGATACAGATGTGATGAGACAAACAAGCGCTGTATGTCTTCTTCCCTCTTCCATCATTTCACTATTGCTAAGCTCAAACAGCCAAAGAGCTCATTCAGATGCACAATGTACAGAAATAACACATCACCATGGTTACAAAAGCATAACGTTGTGGCTCCACATACACAAGACAGACATATACCATATATATACCTTATAAATGGAAATGTTTATAGCATGCTCAAAATGACACTGATGAATGCTGTTTTCATTTTGCCATCACGTTATTCCTTTACTTTTTTCCCCAGTGTTGACCTTCTCTGTTTTCTGAATTATTCAATGTCTGTTTTCTGGTTGCTCCTCCTTCACTCAGCCTTCTGCTGTTGCCAACCTACATACACCCACTCAAGGGCATGTTGTGATGTGCAAATAAAACTACATTATCTCTTCTTTATACCCCACTTGCAGGTAGCTAAGCTTGAGTCATTGAAACAAAACAGAGAATGGGTAAAGAATACAAAAGAGGGAGAGGACAAAAACACAAATGAGACAGAGGAACATTAGAGACCACCAACCTTCACAATGTATGTCACTCCTGGACCAGAGATCTTCTCGCTTGAATGCAGCCATCCTCTGGAGGGTTTGCTCACTAGTCCACCACCTCCACCTGGATTCCAGTCCTCTCCACTGGGCTGGAGCTCATCCAGCCTGCTCTTCTTGCTCATGCTGACAGCTGGCTCCAGCTGCGAGCAGGGGGTTGAATGGGAGACTGAGCTGCACAGAGAGCCGCCCACACCAGAGGCTGCTGCCGCCGCCGCTGCTGTCGCCAAACTGGGGCTCGGGCCACTGGAGCTGCCTGAGCCCGATCCCCCACCCCCCTGCAGCTTAGACACAGCCAGGTCCTTGACAGCTGAGGGCAGACCCTTGATGCCCAGCAAGCTGCCTGTGTTGCTGAATTTCAGGCTGGACACCTTGTTAATGAGGGTACAGAGGGTGGTGCCTCCATCTTCCAGGTGGTCAGAGCCGTGGCTGGTGGGGGTGCTGGAAGCAGAGGTGGTGGAGGAGGGCTGGACCTCAGTTGGGGGTGTGTAAGATGTCTCGGCTGCAGACTGGGGGGTGGCCGAGACCTTGGGGTTCATGGACAGGCCGTGGAGAAGCTCATCGACGGATGTTACTGACTCATTCCTGAAGCGGTTGTATTTGGTACGGTGAAGCATACCCTTCTCTCTCTTGCCTCTCTCCACCAACCGACACGCACAGCCTGCCTCTTTCACAAGTGTGCTGGCAGACGTGGCTGAGCCGTGCTGATTACCCTCTCCTGTAACATAGCAGCAGCAGTACAGGCAGCAAACGCCTTTTAGCAATCACAGGCTACCTGACTGTAATTTTCTCTACTGAGGTTACAGTGGTGGTTGTGTTGGGCTGCTGCTGTTGCTGCTGTCGCCAAAGTCCAAACAGCTCTCAGTAAAATCCAGAGCTGCAATCCAGTCCGTAAAAAAGAAATGTACAGACACAATCCATGAAAGCACAACACTGAACCAGAGGAAAAAAACGATGGAGAGAAAAGGGGTCTCTAAAAGGCTCCCAGTGTTGTGGTGCTGTTTGTTTGGTTTCCAGTGGTGATGCTGCTACTGCTGCTGATTTCTAGCCTCAAAAAATCCAGAAAGTAAAAAAACAGAGAAAGGTCTATGTTGTCGATGATTACGGATACTGCGAGGGAAGAGCAAATACTCTCTACTGACTGCTGCCTGCCTGCCGGCTCAGAGCTAAAGCATGACTCACTGATCTGAGAAAACCTTTCTCAACAAAAGGCTTGCTGAACACTGCAAATCACTTCCTGTTGGAGGGAGAAAAAAAAACCTCCCACTTACAGCACACTAGAACCAATCAATTTTTAAATTCCCCAGCCTGCTATTAATTCGCTGTAATTCTTTCCCTCTTATTTGTTTTTCTGGGAAAAGGAAATGAAGAATGAGAGGTAGCTTGATTATTTAACTTAGTAAAATAATTATTCATAATAAATTGCATGAATATGTGTTTTAAACAACTGATGCCTTATAAAATGAACTGATAAAAGTTTAGATAGCATCACAGAATTTATGATGATTTAAGTGAAACAAGTAATGAAAATCAGCATCCATTGAACTGACACCTACAATTACAGTGCCAGCCAAAATCTTCCAAAAACTTCGGAAGAATAAATCTCTATTTAAATATATCATAAAGATGTCGTTTTCTTCAAAAGATGTAAAAGAAACCTCTATAAATCATTGAAAGAAACAATACAGTCTTTAGCATGGCTGGAAACTCGTAACATCATTAATATACTGTCCATGTTAATTTATAATAGCTGCAGAATATAGGTAGACATCACTCCTGGTTCTCAGGTTTGTACATGACTAGACAATACAGCCATTAATGCCAAAAAGAATAAAGCCATTTTTTCTTTTTCCTTTTTTTTTTAAACATAAAACTGTTTTGACACCATTTGTCTAATGTGTAGCATTAATTCTTCATCAACATTCTGTAACAAAGGATAAAAAAATTCCCTTCCACTACAAGGAAGCAGATACAGATTCACAGCTTGTCTAAGATACCCAGTAATTGGTCCTGGCTGAACTACATGAATGGTACAGCTAAGAACGACACAGTATGAACGACATGTTTCTCAGGCAGATGAGTCAATGAAACAACCGAAAGGATAACAGAAAAAGCCCAGCAGCAGCAATGAAGCATCTTTGTCTCCCCGGTAGCGGAAAGCACACAGCCAGACACCATTCATGTAAAATGTCCTCAGGAGCATATAGCAAAGCTGAAAGACTGACACTCATTCATAAGCAGCTTCCGCTCTCACTCTGCTGCAGATTTCGCACTGCAGTCCCTCCCAACATCTCTCTTTCCTGCCTGGCAAATATAGAAAAAAAAAAAAAAAAAAGACAGCACGTCTGCCTTCTCTCCTCAGAAACAAAGGCAAACACAAAAGCAAGGAAGAAAAGGCAGGCCCTCGCAAATCAAAAGAGGAGGCAAAAAGACAAAGGAGAAAAAGATCAGAGGACAAAAAAGCATGCAATATTTAGTCTTTTATGTGAATGAAATAGCAGGCTGGCATACCAATGTTTCTGTGAATGGAAGCAAGGCCTTTCTGCCTCTGCAAGGCAATCCCTAGGGATGGCATGGTCTTATCCAATGAGGAGCCAGCTGGATGACTCATTCAGGGGAGGCTTGCAGAATAGTGGAAGAGACCATTTCAAATGCAGGTGTACATTTTGTTTTCTCTTAACTGCCCTTTAAAAATGTTACGTACATCATCACATATGAGATGTTTGCATAATTTAAAAAGATCATTCTCCATTGACAGGGTGAGAAACAAGAAAACATATCCAGGACAGAAATTAGAACTAAAAATACCACCCCTGTAATTTTGATTGTATCAGCTTTTTTTTTCCCACATTCATGTGAAGAGTTACCACCTACACATTTAATTAGTAATTTACTGTTTATGTGTATGAAGGCAGATAGTACGAATGTACAAGTACAACAAATGCATTTTGCTCTGACAGTTATGGTTACCCATAACTGCCACAACTTTTGTTTGGAAAATACATAATAAGCATGCTGGTTTTGATTTTACCACTAGTATTGCAATATTTCTGGATTTTGGGTGATTTTTATTATAAGCTTGAATCATATAAAAGTAGTAATAGCAGCTTTCTGAGAATATATAAGAGACACATCTGAAAAACAGTGATCATTAAAGCACATCTTTCTTGCCACCAGCAAGATAAAGTCTTTAATTTATCAGAAGACACTACTGGGCAAGCACAAGTATTTCTCATCTTCATATATTTTATATTACCTTGCTATTAGACGAAATTAAAAAAAAAATCACTTTAACAAGGAAAGACTATGCTCTGTGAACTGTATTTGCTGCTCTTTGATATTTTATGGAGGACTAAAACCCATCACCATCTTTCAGTTTTATGCCCTTATCAAGCAGTTATTTTCCCTATTAACTTTAATAAACACCACTGATACCAGAAACTGTCCATCGGCATCCTAAAACCAAACACAATCCATGACAATATGGTTAGCTGTAGCAACAGTACAAGCTGAGTCAGGAGCGTATGGAAGCTCTGAGATGCCAATATTAAAATGAAACTGAACTTTCCTTTGCAAGTCTCATTTTATTTTTTGAAAATGCATCACTATTGCAAAAAACAACAAAAACAAAAAAAAAACAGTAAACCTGCTAACTACACTGACAAATCACCATCATTGAATCCTACCTGTCATATAACACTGTATAACCCTGACAAATATATAAGGATATTCAATATATGCATATATTTTCAAATTGGCAAACAACATAAATTTACAATACAACTGGTATATGTACAATAAATTGGAAATGGTAGTTTGGTGGTTTTATTTGAATAATAGCCTGCTTTGTGTACTCTGTCCAAGTCGACTATCAAAGCCAGGGGGCAGGACATAAAATTAGCAGCTTTAAAAAAAAACAAAAAAACCTGCAGGCCAAATGGAAAGAAATAGAAAATAGTATTTGAGAGGGGGTGGGGTTAGGAAAAAGTCAATTGGCCTGAACACACCTGTCAAAGAAAACTAGCATCCTGCTCAAGTTTTTGTCAAAGATAGCCATGTCTGCCTAATATAAGGGACATTAGGCCTGTTTATCTAAGACTTTGAAAATAACACATACATAGACATACACACACACACACACACACACACACACACACACACACACACACACAAATACTTTGTCTAAATGTGGAAGTGTCTGCAGATAACCTCTACTCACGCAATGTAGTGCTCTGTAAGCAGGTGTCCAGAAAGGCCTAGGTCCTAAGGCCCACCCACTGCTTCCCTGTGAAGAATAACTTTGAAAATAATGTAAACATGAATGTATCTCCCACCAATTCATAAATCATGTGAATTAGCCAAGAACACACGTTCTTAATATAGACATTAGTCATTCTGTCAATCACCCAAAGTTCATAGCATTTGACAGATGTAAGAATAACTTCTTGTAAGTAAATCATAAATACATGTGATTTAATATTGGTGTCGGTGGATATTTAGACATACATTAAGCACAAATGAGAAAGGAGAGACAGAGGAAAAGAGCATCCATTGGCAAGGAAAGCAGCAGACACTTCTCCACTTGACTACTGTTGCCAGGTTACCAAAAACATTCAAAAAAGCAAGAGTTATTTTAAGACTAGCTAGAAGCAAAATAACCAATGTTACAGAAAGGGCAGAGACAGCCAACTGGTGAAATGTGACAATTTTTGTTATAATTTTTTAATGCATTATTCACCAACAGAGATGAAAAGCTCCAGAGATTTGGCTCAGGATTTAAGATTGAGAAGATTTTTATCATTCCCCCAAAAAAACATGGACATAAGGTACGAATTAGAAGAGACTTGTAATTTTTTAAGTTAAGTAAGTTATGGGAAGGTTGTGTCGTTACAACTATTTAATATCAAATATACTTTTAAAAGGTTATTTTCTCTGAAAAGGCCCTGTGCAATTCAAATTTTTCCCATACTCAACATCTCAACATTTTTTAAAATTCCATGCTCACAAAGCTGACATTATTTTGAACAGCAGCAGCCAGGGGATAATGCCTATAGACTTTAAGACACATGATCTCGTGAAGCAGAGCTGTATTTATCATTAGACACACTGTATGTGAAATGATGAAACTGCTGGTGAAAACTAAATCTGAGAGGAATATGCAGAGAAAAAAAAAACCCAAGGTACGAATATATACAGAAATTAAAATAGAATCCAGATGCAGACCCAGTAACACAATTTGAAATCCTTCTCTTTGGTTTGCATTCTTTTTGAGGGGGACAACTAGCCCTTGTAATATTAAAATAAGGTTAAAGGCATTTAAAATAATTTGATTGTAATAAGATGGCACATCCAAAACTAAAACATATGTGGCTTCCATATTTAATTGCCCACCGGTCCCGTTTGCTGCCACTTATTTGCTTTATTTGGGGATAAATCCCCCTGTCACATTTAATGAAAGTACACATAAAAAGATACAAAACATTTGGTAAACCATTATCCTAACTTTGGGTGGAATCTTTGGAGTGTAATTATTGTGCCCTACATTCAAGAGCTAATATGAGCTTGTTTGTGACCACATTTCAACAACATTATTGTTTGTAGTTGTACAACTGTGTGTCATGTTCCTTAAAAGCTCAATGAAACATAATAAAAAGAATAGCTAAGGGAAACTATATTGAGGTCCTACTTGAAGAGAACAGAGTGATGTAAAAATTTCCTGTGTGGACAATAACATCTACAGCCTTGAAAGCTCATTTTCATAATCCTGTCAGGGCATCATTTGAGCTTTGCGTGAATGGTTCATTAAAAAAGTGGCAGACACAGCGGAAGCACAAAAGGATCAACTATGCACCAGTGTAATTCTGTGTGTATGAGTCTTGAGCCCACTGACCCACTAACCTTATGTTGTACATGCCATTCAAGCCACTTCTGAAAATCAATCAACCAAAGAGCACCTATAGAAAAGGTATGTGTAAATTAGTAATTGCTAATTTAACCTCTTTAGTATTAATTATCATTAATACAGTATTTTATGATGTGTGCTCCCTCATTTTAGCAGTTCAAGTGCAATACAAGACCAGTGCAACCTGGGGGGAGAAATATAAAATAAGATAATCAATCCCAGGGGAAATTCAGACATCACAATAGCACAGACACAGGCTAAGAGGTAAGAAAACAGACAAATATTTCTGTTAATTTGATGAAAAAACTACAGTAAGAGATTAGAAATGGAAAAAAAAATCTATATACAATTTATACATTACAATACCTTAGACTATGTAAGTGAATTGTGCAAATATTTGTACAAAGTCCAGAAGAGCAGCTCTGGCAGCCATATATTCTTTATTCTCTTCCTATAATATATAGTTATGAACAGAAAGTAGACAGTATAATCTATCTGTATCTATCATCTATCTAGCTCTATATATATATATATATATATATATGTATATATATATATATATATATATATATATATGACCGAAATCATCCAATCAAAGCTTTTGTGCAATTTACGCGCCAAAAATAAAATAATTAAAAAATAACAATAATAAAAAAATAAAATAAAATAAAAGTGAGTTGTCGCTTTGTTGATGTTACCTTATAAAAGTTATCTAAATAATTAGACTTTATCTGAATCAGGTGAACAATATTTATTACTTGCATGCTTAACTTACTGCACACCAGCCAAATTAACTTCTGTGCCTTAAACCAGACGTCATTTACCAAAACAGCCAGACAGTCCTTGTCCTTGAAATCTTTTCCTGTGTAAAAACGAAAAACTTGTATGGGAGTTCAACCTTTTACGCATGGACCCCACCATGTTGCCGCCTGAAGAAGTTCACTTTTAAGGGTGGAGCTGGCTCATTGTTGCCCCTTATGACCGTTGGGGGGAAAACACCCACTAAAAGATCTACGCTTCTCACACACCGTCAGGTACCGCTAATTGTTTTCTGCTCCTCGTCCTCTGGGGGCAGTGATGAGCCCTCAACGGGTCGATGCCACACAATAAGGCGAAGAAGACGCCGCCTTCGAGTTCCTACTTGGACAAGCTAACGGAAGGAGGAGTTTATTCTTTCTCAGATGTGTTTTCGAACAGTAAATTTCGGTTTCACAAGACAAAATACTTAAAGGATGAAGACTGACTGATTGGTTTGGCCAGTGTATTTCTGGTTAAGGAGAAATAGGAGGAGAAATTTCCAGGAGCCTGAGATTTAACGGAGGCGATTCCGACATTGACAAAATATCAGAAGCATATTTGAAAAACACTGCTGTCCAACAGCGACACCACTAGGTTTAACTGCAACCTATAAAATGAACCTGGTCAGCAGCTTTCTGATAGTATCAACAAAACCTGATACCGCGATAAGACTCACAAAGACAAGACGAATTACAGGTTTATTGTGTTGGAGCCCAGTGGACAGCACAGGTGTACCAAATAAAATAAACCTCAAAAGTGACTATTTTTATTTGTTACCACGTAAATTTTAAGATATGGCAAAGACGTGATCCTTAACTTGGACACAAGAGGACGCTGTTGCTCCAGTTGTGGTTCAGTCTACATGGGGAGACGGTACCACAACAAACATGAAAACTGTGTTTTGCTTAGATACAGAGGTTTGGCCTATAAATACCATATACCATAGGATTTTCTTCAGATCTTGTAGTTATGTTTGTAGATATTTTTCATGTGCAAGGTCTGCTGATTTTTAATTATTCCTAGTTATGTTTTTATTAAAACATCTCAGATTTGGTCTACAACCTGCATCTCTGTAGGAAATTAGTTTCGATTCAAGTAAACTGTTGTCTCCTCTGTAAATGCCATAACTGGCTTCCAAGGAAAAGTGCTTTGGTGGAGGCTGGTTAATACATAATTCAGATGGTAGAAAGTGTTCTTGTGGAAAAGGCTGACATGCCACTGTGCCATTCTAGTTTGATCCTGCAGGAGTAATAACTTGTCTACCATCTGATATCAAAAGTGATGTAATTCAAACATGACAAAAATGTGTTGCATTGGCATTTAAATCCATGAAAGCAACAGATAAGACAAGCTCCATTTAATTGTGTTTCAAAGACAAGTATGTAATCAAACTGCAGACAGAAAGCAGGAAGGTTCGGTCTAACACATCCACCGATGCCATCCTTGGATTTAAGTCCTTTTGGATGCTGTGGTTTTATCTGAATTTTACTTAAGGTGATATAATCTTACTAAATGTCAGACTGTTGCTGAAAAGACTTCTCACAGGAACCTGCTCCATTTAAATCCTTCGTTTAAGCTTTGGCTTTGACTCTTTGGGAGAAAAAAAATGCCCAATAAAGATTAAAGACAAAGGCCTTAAAGACCAGACAGAAGCAAATATCTTTAAATAAATCACACTATAAACAGACCTGATCTGTTACAGATGCTGCATCATCTATAAACATTTATCAGCATGGCTTATATACCACTGGTTTTATTGTTCCATACAAGCACTGCTTTCAGGACGTTCATTTTGTCAATAAAAATAGAAATAAATGCATTTTTGGTAGAAAGGCAGCCCACACGTCCTCAGACCAAGGCAACCAGTGAGCTTCATCTCCCCGTCAGGTTTGGTAGTCCCAGCACCATCCATCATCACAGCCAGGTGAGCCCCCTGCTGAAGGCAGGTGTTGTGAATTCTTTGCTTCACGGTCCATCAGACTCCTATATAAAAATTGACACTGGGACATCTTAATATATTGTAGCTGTTTATGATCGTTTCAGTGTCAGAAATGTGGTCCACCTGGGCTGAGGACCATGTTCACACCTAGATTCAGCCAACACAAGTGAAGCTCAGTGGTCATCACAGCTTTCCTGTGGAGGGAAAACAGAGTCATACTGTAGCAGGAGATGTAAACATGACAGAAATATTTAGATGTTCAGTGTAAAATCTCACCACATGCACTTAATCCCGGTGAATCTAGTAATTTCCGATGTTATCAGTGATTCGACTAATGAAGCTGAATGGTAATTCAGTCTGATTATCAGGCTAACACGATGCATGCAAGTAACACAAATGCATTCAAACTAAACCATCTAAAACTAAATGGGGGGAAATTAGAAGAACCAGGAGAAAGAAAAGTGGGGTACAATCAAATCTGTATAGGACCATGAACTTGCTACTGATAAACTGCTATATGACTGCATGTAATTTTGTACGTTTTAAAGGAACATATAGGTGTTTTGTTATCTACAACATGATTAGCTGAATGTGGTTAATTTGAAGTGGTACAGACATGTAGTACAGACATGTAGTTAAATGCAGTGAAGTTAAATGTGGTGGCTAAATGTAGTAAAAAAAAAAAAAAAAAAAAAAGCTGCAGAACTTGAATTAACTCAGTAGGTTTACCCTACTTTAAAGTTTGAAAACACCTTATTCAGACTATGGAAAACACTGCAACACTGCAGAATAAAGATCATTTCAACTCTGAAACCATTAATTTCATGGAAGTACGTCAACTGGCTTACTGTAGATTTGTGTTCTGAATGATCTGCCACTGGTCTAATGAATCTGGACTGGCTTCTCTAGTGCAAAGAGACAGTTCAAACCACTTGCCTAAAGCCAAATATGCAGAGCAGGTTAAAACTGGTGTGTGTGATGTGAGTCAACCTGGGCAACTGCACAATACCATTTAAGAGATTGGTACAAAACACTCTCACATGCAAGAACATAGACCTACCCAGGCCTTTTCCCATCTTTTTAGCAGTTGCTCATGTTCTGTGAGTGCACTTTTCCATTGGTTCAAATCCCTGGATGGAATGCTCTCCTCATCTGTCAAATAATAACATCTTTTAATGGATATAATCCATTGTAAGTGTCCCTCTCTGGATTACTAAACAACCAATCCCAGGGGCTGGTCTTGGAACTCTATTACCACTCTACATGCATTACCATGATCACAGTGTATCTTGTAATTTGGAGACATAACAGGTTTTAATTCTCAAGAACATTACTGTTACAGCCACTCAACACCAAATACCTCCAACAGCGAGGCGGAGGTCCACCTCGGACATGTCATTTCCTGTGCTGGCCTCAGCGACACAGTTGTAACGGGCGTCCTTGATCAGTGGCCCCTCTCGGAGCCAGCTGCTCACTAGTACCTCTCTCTGACCCAGCGGCCGGCGGTACTCCATTATGGGGGTGTCCAGACTGTGCCCATTTATCAGCCAGTGAATGTGGACATCACTGGGACCTGAGGGACAGAATCGGACTTCATGTTGACCAATAATGGCCGAGACATGGACACTCCACATAGACACACTGTACATCTTTTAGCCACACCCCGCAGAATTCTGTAGCAATTATCCCCAAAATACAAGAAATACCTGAAGTCAAAATCTTAAGAAAACAAGCCAGTGTTGAAAACTTTTAACAAGATTTATTTAGCCTCCCTACCAAGAGCAACATCCCCAAAATGTCCCCTAGATTTCTGTACATCTTCAAAGGGATTTTTTCATATGTACAAATATATTTACACTTGTTTACAGGCACAAAAACGGAAAGTTTGAGATGTAAGACATCTAGGCCTACAATAATTTGTTCTGAGGAGAGATTCTCAACACCCTGGATGAGAAGGATCCACTTCTAAATTTTACATGTTTCACATCAGACGTCTGTTACACAATAATATACATAAAACTGAACCTTTCAGACATAGAATTGAGAACTGTGAGACAACCAGTTCACTGAGTGGACAGTTTAATATCAAACCCCAGCTTCATCTTTTTAAACAACACTCATCATAAAGGTATCTCCACGAGCGAGACACCTTAAAACAAACGGCAGGCTTATTTTAAGCAGATCCACAAACACACACACTCCTAGTTAGTTTATGTTTCGGGAAATGGCCGCATGCAAGAAGTAGAAAGGAGAGAGAATGAGTGAAAAACAATGGCATAGAGAAAAGGGAAGGTTAAAAAAGTGAGAGGAGAGGATTTCCAAACTGGAGTCAGTTTAGATTTTGGGGTGTGAGCTCAGTCATTGTCAGAGGCACCACTCACCCAAGGCGAGGCAGAAGAGCAGGAAGGCCTCCTGGGCATGAACCCCCCAGGCCTGGTCCTTTAGCAGGGGAGGCAAAAGTCTCACTTCTGCCTCCCGAGCCTCCACACTGTGGGGCTTGGCAGAGGAGGAGGAGGAGGAGGAGGTGGAAGTAGAGGAGGAAGAGGAGGAAGGGAAGGCAGAGGGAGTGCTACTTCCAGAGGAGGACAGGGAAGATGAAGTTTCAACAGGAGAGGAGGCTGTGAAGGAGGGAGTGGTGGAAAAAGAGATATTGAGGAAAATAGGAAATCTAAACAAGGGAGGACATGCAAAACAGGCAAAGGGGGACTAATGAACGAGGGTTGGGATCTAAAAAACAAATCTGCTGCAATAAATAAAAACAAAATAAAAACAAAAGAGGAAAATCACAACTACTTACACAATGGACAAAATGATATTACCACAGATGTGACTCATTTTAAATAATAATTCTCTGAAAGTGTTCTAAAACTGAATTTAAAAAAATAATAAAAATAACTTCAGATTGTTTCCAGGGCTGTTTTAGAAAAAAAAAACTGATGATTGATATTTTCAAGCATCATGTCACACTGTACATATTTATGTTATTAACAAACCACATGAGGGAAGATGACTAGTAGAGGTTAATACACAGGACCATCAGACTTGTCTCCACGTAGGAATGTTTACTTTACAGGGAGGAAAAACAAAAACAAAAACAGAGAGACTCAACATTGTCATGCAGGAAGACTCTGCACAAGATGGGTTTGATTTATTCCACGTTCTTCTCTTTTTCTGACCTTCAAACCCGACACTGCCACCTCACTGGGTGAGATTAAGGCCCACATACCAGGTGCTGAGGATGGCAACACTTTACAACAAAGCAAGGCTACAACATACTGAGCAAATCTTCCCTGAGAAAACACTATAATGTTGAAGCATTTACCCAAGTCCAATAGCCTACATGTCGCTTTGAAAAAAAAAAAAAAAAAAAAGTTGCAAAAGCTTTAAGAGATTATTTTTCACCCAGACTGTACAAAAACGTGATTCCAATTTGGAAAACATCACAGTAACTTACCAATTTGGTAAACAATGTTTCCAGTTTGGAATTTAAGAAATAGCTTTACTTGCTGGACTTTGCTGAGAGGGCGCAGCTTCCATGAATACAGTTTGGTTTATCATCAAAAGCCCTAAATCAGACAGCAGGAGTTAAATCTCTACGGATAAATGGGACGCCTGACTTAAGCCTTGTAATGATTAAACTTCTCTCGATGCCGTACACTGAACATACTTCCATATAGAGGACACCACTTAGGCTTGTGAGTCGTGGGAAGATGCAGCAAGAGCGTGACCCCCCCAGTAAATCATCTCTATGCAAAGAGAAGCACAAAAGCAGAAGCTTCTGTCAAGCAGCAAAGTTAATCTGCATCTGCAAACTGGATGGGCTGAGATTCACAGTCCACATCAAAGGGTTTCTCCTGGGATGGGCTGTTGCCTCCAAAACCGTGAGAGGGGATCTGACCGTTGCTACACTCAGGTTCAGTCTCATACCCGGTATCACGGAGTGCCCGGAGGTTCTGGGTGGTTTGGCTGCCGTTCTGTGTTGGTTGCTCCGTCATGTTAATTTTTTCAATCGCAGAGGCTTCCATCAGACCTGCTTCACAGGCCCGATACTCTGGCTGATGGGCGCTCTTGTGACTGCCCAGTAGAGCAGCTCGCATACGCAGGCAGGGAGCTGGAAGATACTGCATGTAGCAGTTGTAGGCCAATGCAGCCAGGAAGAGGAGGAAGAACAGGAGGAAGAGGAAGAGGAGGGCGATGCTGTTGTTGTGCTGTAAATACTCAGCCGCTGGGTCCTGGTTGTCTGGGCGGGGAGCTTTGGAGCTTGGGGGACGATACTGCTTTGGCTGGAACTTGATTGTGCTGCTAGGGGGTGGGGTTAGTGATGAGTCAGTTTGGGGTGGAGAGGTGAAGAGGACTGAGTCTGTGAAGCTGGGAGGGGCAAGGCCTGACGTTAGTGGGTCTCTGTCTGTCTTAACATTACCTTCAGCGGCATGTGTGCTAGATTCCTCCTGGCTGCCATGGGTGGTGGTCACGTGGCCCGCCTGGTGCGGGGGTCTGGGCGGGAGATCCAGTGTAAGGATATATCCAGCCAGGAGGCGGCTGAAGTTCTTCCCAGCAGTGGGGGCCCATTCCACTGACCAGCACTCGTAGTGGCCTTGATCCTCTGGAGCCACGCTGTAAATAAGGAGGCCATTTTCACCAATGAGGTGGAAGCGAGAGGCCTCAGTGAGACCCGAGCCGTTGGATTTCCACATCACGTGGGCTAAGTTGGAGTGTACCAAACACGGCAGCTCAACAGAGCTCCCCGGTTTCACTTTCACACGCAGGTAATCCTTCAGAGACAGACGTGACGCTATGAAAACAGAGAGAGAACAATGACTTTTGGATTCAAGTCTCGTCTAGTAATGTGTTTTGTGTATCCAGCTCAAAATGGATGTCAAATACTATATTATTTCTTTACCAAATTTGGATTACATGACAGTATTTGGGGGCAACTATTCCTCCCAAGTTATTTTGACCTGAGGAAATGTTCAGAGACAATCCTGTGATGTCATACGAAGGATAAGCAAGCAGAGAAATTCATTGTTTCACTCGACTCAACTAAAGCAGCCCTGAGAATGAAAACATTCATAACTTCACAGCACTCAGGTCATGTTATAATATTAAATCATCTGGGATAACAGATCATGTCCACAGGTCACCCTGTGATTTATAAGGTGGGTTCTCTGAGTGAAAATTACAACATGTGTCTTGTGTCACATGTTGTGAAGCTTTTTTTATCAGGGTGTGTGTGTGTGTTGAAGCCTACCTGAAGGACATTTGTCTGCATCACCATTCAGGCTCTGGATTAGCTTCCTGAAAAAAACAAACAAGTATTATTTTCATGAGCATAAAATATGCACCCTGCCTGAAATGAGGAAATATCTAGTCTGAGACAGGAGAACAGGTCAAACTGGATGGAGTATCAGTAAAGATGTCTCTCAATGGTGGTTTTGCTTTAACCAGTATAATAACGCATGAGTGGACTACTGGTATGTGGAAAGAGGACAGTGATAGATCAAATGATAGAACGTAGCAAATCTAGCTTGATGGTGAGTTACCCGGGCCGTTGGCCAGTAGCATCAAAGATATTGGCACAGGCAGCAGTGTGGCGGTCCCAGGCGCAGTAGGGGTCTCGTGCCAGGATACAGTCAACGCAGGACGGATACCTGCCACAGAAGGCTGTGGGTGACTGGACTACACCAGAGTCTGAACCAGCATAGAGGGATCGTGTCTGTGGAAGCAGGGGGTTGTTCACATAAATATGCCAAAGAAAGGGTGCACAAACCTTCACATAAAAACCATAAAAACACTGGAACTTTTCTAGATTTTAGGTCACAAGCAGGAGGCATGCTTAAGAACACACATGTCTACAATTCACTGAAAAAAGTAAAATCAATTGCTGCATGAAATGCAAACACCAGAGAACCACTAACATATGCTACAGCAAAAATAAACTGTCTCAGCAGATCCCCCGAGTTAGAGGAACTGTTGGTTTTGCTTTTGACAGTTATGCCTTCTTCTTGGTAACTTCCTATGGTGAGCTTTTTCACAGCTCAGTCCCTCATACAGATATATATACATTGTCTGTTTCTTGAGCTGCAGTTTGGTCTTTGTACAAGAGCCACTGACCTCTGACGACAGCAGTAAGTTCTTGATGGGCTCAGAGGTCTTCAGGAGCTGGATCTCCTCCACCATATGAACGTCTCCCTCGAACACCACCGACTTATGCAGGACTCCCTTATCTGAAGATGAAAATGGTAAAATGTCAGTCACTCAGCCAAGGTAGGATCCAGAGATTCAGAGTCCTTTCTAAATGCAGAGATATTTAATTGCCAAGAACATTGAGTAAACTGACTCTGACATACTTCAATAAATACATGATAAAATAAATACTGGGCCACTGTACCAGTACCAGTACATACTTAAAATGACTCAGGTCAGAATCAGGCGATATCATAAGGACACTCTCATTTATAACAACTTAGATTTCAGATTTGTATTAAGAAGTGTTAACTGAAGTGCTGTAACCTGTTCCAGTGAAGATTACGTCATAAACGTTCCCATCGAGCGCTCGGACCCTCTCTACAACGATCTGAGTGTAGTTGACGTCTTTGGTGATGAGGCGAGGCCCGTTGCCGATGGGCAGGACGGGATCCTCCAGCAGGGGGTGGTCCTTAACAAACTGAAGGGTCTTGTCTGGCAGGTGAAGAGAGCTGCTAATGTTCTGTTGCCGCATCAGGTTGTTAATACACTGGTGGAAGAATAAAGATTAGAAGGCATATTAACCTCCACTGCATGCACAGTATAATGTAAGACATGTTATTCTATCAAAAACACAAATGTTTGCTCAAAACTGAGCTCAGTCTTCATTAATTAAATCGTGTTCAAGGTACTTACTGCTCCGGGACGTGGTGAAGGAGTGATACCATTGTACCGCACCCACTTGGTGTGGGACTGCTCCACAGTGGCCTTCTGCATGTACTTGCCCTTGGAGAAGACATCTTCCACAGCAGTCATGTTATAGGCGCACACTGCTGACAAGCCCACATTACCCCTGGGGGACGAGGATGATGATGGAGGTGGGAGAGAAATGAGGAAGAGAAGTGAATTTAAGGACCTGCATTATATTGCAATACCCTGCTTTTTTCCCTTCCTGGTCCCAACTTATCCTCTGCTCAAATGACTGACCACTGGGAGGTAAAGACGCCGTAGATGACCGTGTCCCTCCAGTCCGACTCCTTCAGGATGAAGACGTCATGCACTACGTTGAAGACAAAGTTGAGCTCAGGCATGGAGCACACCAGTTTAGCTTTTAGAAAGGACGTCCATTTCTTCTGCAGAGTGCGCTGGCCCCCGAGGTCACCCTGTGGTGAAACATAAGACATTAGGCAGTGCAGGGAGAAGCAGAGGAAAGAGGCTGAAGGAGTAAGAGGGAATGACAGGTGTATGAGTGTATCTACAGTTTAATAATATATACAACAGCAATCAGTCTCATAATAAAGTGAACTCAAGTGTCCTGTGTCAGATTATAAAAGAAATATAAGATAATGCAAGAAGAAGAGAAAGACATGGAGACACAGACAACAGGAAGATAAGGGCTAAAGACGGATGCTGCTGGTATGTACAGATGGTCCATGACGTGGACTGACCTTACAGACGCGCGCCACCCTGGGGATAAGCAGCTTGCCAAAAAATTCGTACTCCACTGACACCTCAGTGAAGAAGTAGTAGATTTTGTCGTCCTCACCATATGCTCTGTTCCTCCCTTCTCTGATCACGTCAGCAAAAACAAAACTGGGCTCTGCAAGGAAAACAGAGAGGGGAGAGAGAGTGAAAGGTGTAAAAGGGTCTATATGGATCTGTTAGTGTGAAAGCCTCTTTGTATTCCTGTTCCTAAGCCTTTAAAAACTGAAGAAACAAATAGACACCAGGGATGTCGCAATCGAGATTAATTCAAGATGTTCACTTGTCACATTTTGTTCCAACTCACCATTGAGCCATGACGTGGAGTACTCTGTCCTTAGCAGGGACTGGTATGGAGAGAATCTGGAAATAATCGGTTCACTGCCTAAGAAGTTATAAGCTGTCCCTGAGTACAGCTCTCCATCTGATAGTGAAACAGACAATGAAGAAACAAAAAAAGCAGTTCATTGGCCAATGAGTGCGTTTTTGCCTCCCTCAAAAAAAAAAAAAAGAGAGCTTATAGGGGATTATTATGCATTTTAGAGCAGGCAGACAACCAAAGGGGGTCTTTGTGAAATGAGATAAAAACTGGTCTCAACTCACCAACCATGACAGTGGTAAAGCTTTGTGAGGGGTCAAAGGAGCATTTCCCCCTGCCATCTTCAGGTCGACCATCCAACGAAAAGTCAGCAAGGTTCTGAAAGAGGAGATTAAGTTTCAGTGAAAGGTTGCTGCGTTGGCTGGCGAGCCCAAACACGTCGAGTTGTGCTGTGTTATGCTCCCGGTAAAGGAGGGATTGAGCATTAACCTACCAAATAATCGCACTGAGGTTGAAAGGCGTGCGTGCCACAGACGTACAGTCGCTCGTCGTCTACGACTTGGAGCACTCGAATGTAGTTTAGACAGTCCGTCTGGAAAGTAACATTCGATAAACAAATTAAGATATGTTGATATTTCATTGTAGACAATTCATTCGTACCACTAGAAATTGTTATTCTGACACTGATGTAAGTTAAGACAGATAAAACAACATTAAAATATGAATTACTGAACTAACCTCTTTTGATTTTCCTTTAAGCGTACAGATCATCACAGGGTTTTCTGCAACTGTCCACTGAACCTTAAAATGGTTTGAAAGAAGAGAAGAAAATGTTTACCCAATATTTTATTTTTTATCTCCGTCTGTCACAAATCACATTCATATTTTAATACCTTATTGTTTCTGACTGTCACATTCTTCTTGCTGAGCTCAAAGATGGCCTCCCTGGCTCCCACGTACAGTGCGTCCCTCTTCTCACTCAGCAACAGTGTAGAGTAATTGAAGATCCCAGGCTCTGAAAACTCCATCAGATCTAAATCTGGGCACAAAAGGATTGGATCACATTACTTGAGCACAAAACAACCATAAAATAAACATGCTAATTTTTACCCATCAAAATCTAAGTTAATTTCAAGCTGCTCGATCAAATGACTATGATTAATGTGAAAGCCTTTGAGCTCATTGTTTTGGTTTTACAGTCCAGGACTGTTTTACAATTCGGGTTCACTTTCATCATCCTCATCGATGTTGTTTCCAGCAGCAGTAGGGTTAAGTTGCACCTTGAGTTCATCAGGGATACACCGGTAAATACCAACAACATCAACAAAGGTGACAGATGTAGCAGGGAGGATAAAGCCACCAAAACACAGCTTTGATTACTGTGGAGGCTGAACCTTCAAACAGAGATGTCTGAGACACACATTACTGCCTTTCTAATTATCACACACTGGCATTATGTGAGTGTATCTCTTGTTGTAGTGTGTGTCGTGATGGATGGCAAACCTAGTAGAGAGTTTGTGTTTGGATGGCTTTGGTTGGGCCAGGTGCAAGTGGGTTCGGGTTGCAGGTGCCTGTGCATAAACACCACAATGATGAACGCACATACCCTCACTGACTGACTGACTGCAACAGTGACTGTGCCACAGTGAGCTGAGAAACTTTGAGGATGAGCTGTACTGGTTCTAAGAGAGCAACTGAGTTACTGGAGCTATTTATGTGAACGGTGATATGCAAACACATCTTGTGCCTGAAATGCTCTACCTCAAGAGCCTGTGGTGAGACTGTGGACTTTTTTTTTGTTGAGATAAATTAAGGAAGCCACACAATCTCTTGAGAACCCTGAGATACACTGAGGTACGTGAGAACTTTCACAAATTATTAAGATCCACCTACACAGTTTTAAAGTTCAGTTCTCACTGCACTGCCAGTGGAGGAACTGAACTTTACAACAGTGTCTCCTGTTTCCCGTTTTGAGATCATGTCAGCTCATGAATACCACCTCAGACCAGCAAGCATGGCTTCCCAAACTGAGCAGCTTTAGAATTGGTATCAATTGATTCCAACAACGTTTCAATTTAAATCAGCATCATCACAGAAGTGGTTTACTTTTCAAAGGCAAGAAATGACAGTAACACAGAAGTGTTGTGATGTTGCAAACAAAAAAAACTTAATACCAGCTAATACATTAATATCACAACATGTTTGGCAGGTAATGAATTATCACAAACTGCAAACAATTTCTTTGTTATTTACATAACCAATGAACCAATGGTTTCATTACTCAGAAGCATTACATGTGTATAATGTTATGTACATTACACCTTACCTTGGTGTCTCCAGGACGTTCGAGGCACAGCATGGGGTCCATGGGTGGAGACCTCCAGAAGCAGCCCCAGAAACACTCCCAGGATGCCGAACCCCATATTAGACTCTGATAACTTCGGAACTGTGAAGTTTCCTCTGCAATGACACATACACACAATCACACAATTGCACACACAGGCCAGAGTAAAGCGACACACTAAAACCTGAATGAGTTCCCCACAGCCTGATCTTATCATGCAGCACAGACACTAAAAGAGGACAGGCGTCAAATCCACTTCCCTCATACTGAAAACTGGCATGGCTGATTCATCCTCTTTTACGTCACTCAGAAGCATGTCACATGCATCTGAATAAAATCAGCAAAGGATGATTTTTTTTTTGGACAGAAGTTGCACAATAAAAAAAAACAAACAAAACACTTCTCTTAAAATCAAAATTCATGTTAATTTCTTGTTTTCACTTGTGAAATACAGATAACATTTACAGACACTAGAGCTGCAATGATTAGTCAATTCATAAAGCAAAAATGCCAACAATTTACTCGTGCTAGCCCCTCAAATGTCAGGATATTCTGTTTTTGTTTCACATAAGAGGTCCTGAACTAACATAACAGCGGCAGAAAATCACCCGCTCTAGTTTGTATAAAGCACAGACACACACACACACAAAAATACACACCTGTCATGACACTCTGACATGCAAATGAATGAGTGTGTGTGTTTTGACTGTATGAGCAGTGCAGTTAATGCGGTGTCTGTTATTAAGAATGACATGACACCTCAGTTTACCGTTGCGTGTTATGCATCAACACCTCAGGCTTAAGAAAATCCCCCTTTTATTAAAAACCCGTTATTCTGTACGGCACTATTGTTGAGGCACAGGAATAGGTGTATCCGTTTGCCTTGGCTGATGATGACGACAATGATGACCAGCATACCTGGTATCTGTCAGCTCTTATCAGGTGCAGGTTTCTCTTTCCATTTAGAAGATAGAGGCAGCGTGATCCTTCTGCCTGTTAACGGCTCTCTCCTGGTGCATCCCCCTCAGGATGTGCCTGATAAGGACTCCATTAGGGTGCCCTGTGCCATTTGTGTAAGCGTTAAACTTATCCAGACCCACCTCAGGAGGATAATGTTGTTATATTCAATATTGAGATGTCACACATAAAAAAAACAGTTAACATCTTAACAGTTGCACAAACCATGTTTAAAGCAGGTATTTTTAGGTCAACAGAAAAGCTGGGGGTAAAGCACAAGCTTTAAAGCTTAAGTAAAATATTAAAATAAATCTCTAAATCTGCTCTCAATCCTGCTTGTAATACATGCCATGTTTGCCAAATTTTAGTGCAATAAAGGGCACATTCACAGTAATCGTCAGGTCAATTTTCATGACTGTCAACTGAATTAATTCTGTCACAGACCTTCTTTTACTGCAAATATTATTAACATACGCTCTACATAAAAAGTGCTATGAGATAACTTTCTCTTGTTAGAATCATGAGAAAGGAGCAGTGTCTGAGGGTGTCTGCATAACCCCAGCCTTGTGCCATGCCTTTGCTCATGTTTAATACCAATGAATTAGTTTTTTTCAAACATTAAACATGACTGTAGATTGCTGTGGGAAATATTTGCTGCCTGGATGTTGCCTTCACCGAAGGCCAATTAAACAGTAACAAGCAGAGGGACGGTGGGTCTGACCGGTCAGGTGGCTTTCTTCACTTTTCTGAGAGAGTAAAGCGATCTGGCACAAAACTGGTTATTCTGGTTTTCAAACGAAGCTGAAGTACCCGCAGCACACCTCCTCAAAATGGGTGTGCCAGTCACGCAAAGAAGGGGATAAAAGGTTATCGGATGTCTTGTAAGATGAGGATTGAGATGAAACCTGTCCCTCACAGGAACCAAAATGCTGTCTCACCATGTCCCAGTAACAAGGCTTTAATAAGCTTTTAAAGCTTTCATAATTGTAGAGTATTTTAAGTGCTTTATTAGGCCATTTGTCCTAATTTTAGATTTTTTAAAACCGAAATTACTTAACAAATGATAAAGTGAAAGAACAGATAAATCATTGTCAACTACTTTTTAATGACCTAGTGGCCCCATTGTGGTACATTCCACTCAAATATAGGTTAACAATCAGTCAGGGCCGAGGGGGAGATATATCATTTAGCACAGAATGTATAGACAATGAATGAGGGTCACCGCGGTTCGAGAAAAAAGGGCGGGGGTGATAATTGATTATTGATTTGGTTGTAAATGAGAACAAGTAGCCCCAGCGGCATGACCTTTCGAATGCTGGGATTGTTGGTTATTTTGATTTTTTTCTTGTCTGTTTGTGTTTTGTGAGGGTTTTCACAGAATAAATCAGGCAAAGACGGAATTCCATCCCGGCTTCAGCCCTAGCCATGGACTCCACTCTGCTATAGAGGGGGTCAAATACACAAGGACCTATTGTTTACTGAAGATGAGGGTAGCCTCCACTCCACTCCACTCCTGCCCCCGTCCACATCCACATCATCACAACGGAGTAGTCAACAATGAACAGAGAGAGAGAGAAAGAAAGAGAGAGAGAGAGAGAGAGAGAGAGAAGGGGGGGCAGAGAGCGAAGGAGAGAGAAGAGCATCACTTCTCCCTCTCATCCAGTTCTTTTATATTCTTGCCAATCTAAATGCCAGGACAGCTTAGCTGTAAGGAAAGCCCTGAACCAAGCCAGCGTTTTCAAAGATCACACAAGCCCATGAGATCTGGATCTGGAAGCACCCTGTTACGATGATCCATAAACTGTCTAATGACGGCAGCTGATACTGATTGTTAAATAGAAGCAGAGTGAAATAAAGGGGCTGACGCAGACACCAAATGAATGGACGAGATAACTACACTGAAACCATGATGAAAATCCCAGACAGACAAAATTTCTCTCTGTTTTTGTCCTCTGAAAAAAAAAAATCCTCTAGTGGCACACTGCATAAATAAAAGCTTCAAATGAGACTCATCCCTCTATCTGTGCGCTCCTGATGCCGTCTATCAATCTCAACCCTCTGAGCCCCATTAAGGGCAAAGCTTTAAAAAAAATCTTCAACTCCCTTTGAGAGTCAGTGTTACAGTAGCAGAAAGAGCGTACTGGCAGCTACCCTATGCTGCTGAGAGATTTAGAGGAGTGGCCATACTGGGCCTGGGATATTTAAGACGGTTACCATGCTGGCAGGTCTCTTTGAGCCCTTTGTGTTCCCCTCTCAGCTCCTTTGGCTGGGCAGGGAGGTTGACACCTGCTTGGGGCCTTGGGGTTCCCAGCACTGGGCTGTTAACTGGGCACAGATATTGGCAGGCTGCCCACTGAGGACAGAGAGGGGGAAACTGGAGCTCTGCCTATCTGTTCACGAGAACTTTGAATGTGTTCGGAGTGTGAAAGAGACAAAAAAAAAACGATCGACTTTAAGTGCTTAAAAGTCTTTGTGCAACTCAAACAAATCATCAGGAGTGTGCCAACCATTTCATTTTGACTGAACTGATCATCATAGTAAATCACTGAATAACCACATTTAACCACTCGGTGGGGGTGTTTGCAGCTATGTACCTGCTAATTATTTCCCTTTGGCCCACGATAGCTAATTAAGCATGACCACAGCGACGGCTGAATTACCAACACAGGCTGCTACAACTGCACTCTTCCTTAATAAGCCTAATAAGCCTTCCCTAATAATTTCAGTAAGTTAATATGGACGGTTTTAGAGGAAAAGAAGAAATGTTGTTTCCAAGACAGAACAGAACCCTTGTAAAAGGACTAGAGTGACAATCTTAAAAGGCGTAGTACAAGATGTATCGCGGGATTGAGATAAAAACCCTACTGAAAAACATCCTAAGTAAAATTTGGAGGCCATAGGCCCAAAGATTGAGTCTAATTCCCTAATGAAACAGTAGGATGACTCGTCACATAGCACCAGCTTCATCGCTTGTCACTTCATTTCCGATGCAGAGAGTTCAGACAAGAAGCTCCAACATCCTGTGAGCAGAAAGCATAGCGAAGATACAGAGTGTGGTGGAGGGTGATGTGAGAGACCAGGACATTCACTGCCTGCCAACATATCCAACCCCACACCTCTTCTCCCTCGTTGGCTCGCTTTCCCATGTACTCGCGCATCATCAACATCAATGCACAGAGATGCTCTTCTTCCTCTTGCTGCAGCACGCCAAGAGAAAGCTTTTTCGGCTCCGTCTGTTGCTGCAATACCGGCAAACAAACTGGGAAATGTGCTTTAAGTACTTCATTTTATGGAAAGAATGTCTCTTTTGGCAGTTCAATTCAATTTTTCCATACTGTGCTGCAGACAAACTTTGCTCTAAGTTTTTCACCTTCTTCTGCTGTTGTCAAGTCCCCATTCACACCTCCAGTAAAGGTCTATATCCAATAGGCAATTCAGCACAGAGAAACAACTGTTATTTTGCTGATATGGCCCCAAGAGCCTCACTGGCACAAGCACTGGCAGTTATACTCTCCACCCTCTGCAACACAACTCTTCATCACACTTTCTTGGTTGTACGGCTGCTGACTTAATCACCAGAACCATCTGTACAGTACCCACCCAGCTGTGGGAAGAGTGATAACGCAGCACCAGCAGCTTATGATGACCAGGCTGCTTTACTAGTGGTTTTCTAATAGACCCATAATAATTTAATTAAGGGGCCTGATGACAGCACAGGTTGCATTAATTTAAAAAAAAAAGAATGATCAGTCTCTGACCGGGGAAAGCAAACATATCTTATGGCAAGCATAGCGAAAATCAGTGATTCCAGCTTCTCAAAAATCACATTTTTTTTTCTTAGTCTTCTGTGGTAATAAATTCAATATCTTTGGGTATTACACTGTTAAGCAAACAAAACAAGACATTTCATAAGTTGTGCTGGTCATTTAGTTGCCATTTTCTCAAACTATTTATCGATTGAGAAAATAATCTGCAACTTAATTGAAGAAATAGTTGTAGTCCTTGAGGCATTGCTTTGTCAGCAAGCACACACACAAACGGTAGAGCTTCAGTGTCTGCAGGACTCCAAGTACTTTAGGGCTTGCTCTTGTATTCTCCAGGGGTATTATGGGTTACTTGGAACCAGGCCTGTATGAGAAAGCGAGAGAACCTTCACTTGAAACAAAATACAGAGGCCACAGAAAATGACACAGCGATGGGGACAGATGTCTGCTCCAATGTCATTTACAGATTAATGGAGTTTGGCTATAGACTCCAGCACGCTCGCATGTGTACCATGCCAACTGTGGGCAAATCCCTCTTATAAGACTAGAAAGGGACCGAGAGCCCATCTTAAAATACTGCCAGCTGCATCAGTTTTCGGTTGTGTCTCCCCACAGGCTGATGAACCGTTTTTGACATTTCGAGTATAGACAGCCAGAGCTTTACGGCCTCTCAGTACTGGTTAAGCATTACAGCTCCAGCTGACTATTTCACTTCCATTTGATCAGATGATCCAGGATACCGATTTATCATTGCACTCCTGTAACAGAGATATGGCCTTTTTCTTTTATTCCACACATTCTTCTTCCTTGTGCCTACATTATCCACAATGGATCATGACCACAGATGGTCTGGTCTGAGATTTGGGTGTGTTATGATAACGTAGCCTCTAGCCCCAAGCAGAGCTGAGGAGTGGGATGCAGAGGTCTGATAAGCTCACTTATTTCTTCTCGCCAACTCCACACCCCCATATATATTTTTTTTAAATTTTCAAACTGACATTGCTTGAGGCACTTTCAAATCAATTAGTTCCCCTTACTTTCAAGAACAGATTTGCTCGACTTTAATGTTTTGGATAAATGAACACACAACAGTTAAATCTGCAGCTCTGGTCCAACCCATCTGGAAACCCCTGGAGATAGACATCAGCCTTCAATTGTGAAACGCAAAGCCACCGTGTCAAAGCCACATCATGTTAACATCAAGTCATCTGAAACCCAGCGAACAGCTGTATGACCTCCGCTGCACAGCTGACTATTGGTTATAAGGAGAAACTCATCTAAAAACGGCAACAGATGATCCAGCGGCCACCGTACATTATCCATGGTGAGCTCACCGGATGACAGATGGGAGGGAGAGTTCAACTTCTAAAAAGTCAAGGATTAACATCATGATCTACTACATTCACAACGTCAATTCACATCCACATTTAAGGCTGAATGATGACAGCACGTATTGCTCTTTTCTGATACACAACAGGCTGAAAACAGAAACTACAGTACTTCTGGTTATATTGAGATGAAGTAGGAAGAATTAAAATGTAGGTAAACCATCAATGACAACCCAAATGTCTAAATTGAGGAAAAGAGCTTGTGTGAAGGCAACGCTATACAGGGGAAGTAAAATGGAAACCCTCCTATATAATTACTAGTTGTAGGGCCCCTGCTGAGCTAGCATGTCGACCTAAAGTGGCCACAGCAAAGGCAAATGAGGGGTCAGGTCCAGTAAAGGGTATATTTAGTCTGTCGATGGCAAGCTTTTTAAAAACAACACACCCTTTCCCTGAGTCACATGGTTCGGGAAGATTTGAAAAACTTCCCTATAAACATACAGGCGAGTGAAGTAAGCTAAGTAGAGGAACAAGAACTGCAATGTGGTGTCCCCTGTCCAAGTACCGAGTGTGCCTCTGTAGTCTAACATGAAAACATAATCACCATGCACTGTTTCTTTTAATTAAAGGAGAAAAAAAGTTGAAGAGTTTTACTATTCTGCAATGGCAAAATAACAAAAAATGGACTTGGGTTTTGATGATCACCTAGAAAGAAACAGGAGGTGCTACTTCTGCATTTACACATCTAAAAACTGCATCCAGATAGTTTTCAGACAATGTAAGCCGTTTCCTGGAGCCAATTATGGCATTACTCAGTGCACAAGCAGCCCACTGCCTCTGTGTCTAAAAGGATAGTGTCTTAGCTGCAAAATACCAATATTACCGACAATGTACACATCATAGTGAATGGATTAAAAAAAAAAAAGTATTTCCTGGAAGAAGAAAACGCCCCAAACTTCGCTGAGCTGCTGTGAGGAGAATGCACAGGTCATAATGGTCTTCAAATAGGGCATTTAAAAGAAAAATCCAGTCAAAAGTTAAAGTTCTGTCATTTATCTTGGGGTAAACCCTGGCCATCGTAATTGCCTGGGGTCACAGGGAAGCCACCACTCACAGTAAATCTTTCACTTGATGTAATGTCCTTGAGGCTACTGTGATGCCAGCCAGGCCTTGGGGAGTATAATGTGGGACTATTTTGGGAAACTGCGAAAGCCCAGCTGAAGGTCTTGTGGTCCCCAGCTGAAGGCCTTGTGGTCCCAAGTTGGTGAATGGTAGTCACATTGGTGGTAGTTGTTTAAACAGCAGTAGCCAAGGGCAGGTGACTTCAGCTCCCGGAGAGGAATAAATCTCTAGGTCTCTTGGTTTCAAATCAATTAACGTGGATTAAAAATATCTAAATGTGATTCCAAATGTTGTAAGTTACATTTTACTGATTTTTTTCAAGCAGCGGTGAAAATAATAAAGACACAAATCATCTTTCCAATTATGGTTACTAGGCATTCCCACCAGTCAGGGGACATTTGAAGGAGCTGTAAACATCCCTAAAACCCTGCTATATTTTCTCCTCTCCTTTCTGCCTTTAAGGAGCACTCCTTTCTCTTGTGCTTTTCTCTCAGTGCAGTCTTCAGCAGGCACCGATTTCATGGTGGTAATTTTGGCCGGCAGAAACAAAAACCTCCTTTGGAGAGTTGAGTGAAAACGCACCCCATCACCCACAGGCTGCCACAACACAACAGTGTGTCCTCCTGAACTTGCCATACCAGGAGATAAAACACAGATTTCACCGTTCCCTTCTCAGCACACACAGGGATCAACAGCCCAAAGCCAAGCTGAAAACTTTTAACACGTATCACACAGATTTCTCGTTATCTTGACTGACAGATTTTGGGCACACTTCCGTCCTTATGTGTGTGAAATTTAAGAATATTCGGTCACTTAAAATTCAAGTGGCTGCATACAATTTATATATGTATTTAAAGGGTTAGGGGTCTGAGATAAATGTCTGAGATAAGCAGATATTTACTATGCAGCTCTGTGCTGAGCTAATGATGTGCTAATGACGGTTAGCTAGTGACATCCTCCTTGGCTTTGGAAGTAGCAGTACTACTGTAGGTATTAAACTAGTTATCAAGACATTATACATTTTGCAGCCTACTTTAAAGCAGACAAACAACACTGTTTCATCCATTTCTTACACTTTTGCTCCATTGTTATGGCTTAGAAGTGATAAAAGTCATTGCTTTCACTATGTTTGGAGAAATTCAAAGCTTGACAGAGCTGCTGTGCCTAGTCATGATTGCTAAGCTAGGACTGGATGGTCACTGCTCAGGGGAAGGGCTAAGGGAAAGATCACTCGCAGAGCAAAGCTGCAGAGCAAAGCTGGCTGTCCACGAGGCCACTGGAAGCAAGCAGCTGCATGTGCATACACAATGTCTGTCTCTAAAACATCATTATATGCCATTAAGACAACACAGACCATCAGCTTGCTTCCAAGCAGATATAAAACAAGCAAACCACAACTTAAAGAGGAGAGGAAAACAAAATCACATTGTGACGGCAAATAATAAAATGATTGGGGAAAAGGAAGGAATCACTGTAAAAACACTCCACAAACACCAAAGCCAAGCGGAATCAAATCAAAGTTGGATTGCCCAGGCGTGGTCATGCAGGGGGGGAATAAAAAAAAAAGGAGTGAAGCCCTGGGGTGGTTACAGGGAGTGTTGGAGAAGCATGCGGCATTCATGCTGAAGCTTGCAGACCTCTGAGCAGCTTAGTGTCGGTCCGCACAGTAAAAAGGGGAGGGAGGGAGAGGAGTAGAGTTTCTGACCTGTGGCTCCTTATAAGATGCGACGCTCTTCCTCCGGAGAGAATTATAAAATCCTCAAGCTAGGGAGGGGGAAGAAGACAGAAAGGTCAGACAAGACAGTTACACAGTGTGTGTTTGTGCCTAAAAGAGGGAGGAAGCAGTTTGTGTGCGTGCGGTTGTGTGGTTAGTTGTCTAGACCATGGTCAGAGATATAATGCTGAATCAATGTAAACACATATTTCACAAAAAAACTGCCATTAAGTAACAATTACAACACACACACACACACACACTCACACATGTGAGATAGGTAAGTATTCTAGGAAGGACAAAACAATTACACAGTGACTTAAATATCCACTGACCACTAAGCTGGCGATATCATATGATGTCTGCCAGGATACTGTGCTAACTTTTTATAACCAAGGACAAACGAATGATAAACATTATCTTGTGTGAATACCATCACACAAGATAATGTGTGATGGTATATTCATTTCCTCTTTGTCTACTACTGATGACTCGTTGTTCGCTGTGGCCTCATGGCCTTTTCCAGTCTGTGAGCATAAATGTAAGGCTGTGGGCAGCCACGTCTGTGAATCAACCAAATGTAAATAAAGTAAAGGCACTCTCCCTTGTGTGGGAAAATCCCACGAGAGGTCAATCATAGCCAAGCCTTAAATATGTACAACCGCTATTCTGAGAACAGGTTGCACAATTTATAGGGTTATCAATCTGATAGTGGAATGTGGAGACATGTTGTATTATGCATTAGCTAAAATGATATAAGGTTAACTGTTTAATTGTTTTAATATTTTATTCTGTCCTTTTTCCCTTGCAGGTGGGGTCAAACCACTTGTCGCCAATACCACCTTTAAAGCCCCTGAAAAGTATGGAAAGGAAGACTTAAGCTGGATTTATAATCAACGCAAGTGGTTAACAGGAGTCCTGCTGTAGATACCTGTGGCCTATGGAGTAGGTCTTGATTTATAGTTAAATGTCAGATTTCAGCTGTTCACATAAAAAAGCTCCACTAATCTGCTTCAGCAGAACTGTGTCTGTACAGTTTGATCACATATGATTGAACAACATGAGCAAACAACCCACAGCTGTGATCAGATCTGGAAGCAAACTTTGCCAAATCATTTTGGTGTTGAGAAATAAGTAACATTCACCACAGATAAAGCACAGACAGAAATCTCTCAATTGAAAATGAAAAGAAAACGCTTTCGATGTAGAACCACATTGCTCACAAAAAGAGGCTGAGAGAGAAAGAGAAAATTTGTTATCAGGGCCTTTATACTTTTGTACAGGATCAGCACTGGAGTTGTGCATCACTAGTGAAACAAAAAGGGGACAAAGACATTAGGGAATAATCTGCATCAGTGCAGTAACAGAACAGTCAGCTGGAAAATTCTTTTGCATTTCTTGTTAGTGCATGAAAACAAGATTTTATAAGTCACAGGGAGGGAAAGCAGAAATCTTCTTATTGCCATTGTGACAGATGGTTGGGCCTCCATTCACAACACTTTCCAGTCTGTTCCCTTAGACTGCTTCCCTGAGCAAAATGAAAACCCTTACAACAAGCCTGAATACATTCTCCCTGCAGAAGTGCACAAGCTTTATTCCCACAGTCGACAACAATCCAACTCTGTTTGAGTGGAAAACAGGGGCTTACATATTTACTTTTACTCATGGTCAGATTCTGCTCATACTACTTCACTGTGAATCAATGCCTAATTATTGCTACATCCTAAAAAAAAAACAACTTTATCTTTAAACAATAAAATAAGTCATTAAATCCCCAAGATAACAGACTAAAGCTGACAGAACGGATGTTGCTGGAATGGCAACAAATAGTGTCCCAGAACAATTAAGGAGACAAATCTTCCAGACAACTGAATTCAGGTCACCCAAATCAACCCAAATATGCAGATTCATTAGCATGTGCTTGATGGGTTAAGCTACTGTAATGCAGGCCCCCTGCTCTACTGTATAAAAGAATAATCAGATTATGTTAAGCAGAGATGATGCACACCAGACTACAAACACGAGCAAGTCCACTTACAAATGATCATGTTAAAAAAAGAGCTTCGGAAGCGCATGAACATTAACTATATAAAACTGCTTTTCCTCTGGGTTTCACACTCATTATACTTCTGACCACAGTCTATGGTTATTCACACAGATCAAGGTCAAGAGTCATGCTTGAAAGTTGTAGTGTGCAGCCACTTATAGACAGTGGAATCCTCCAATATGCCCAATGTATAAACCTGTGTTTTTACATCTTCCTGCAGACTTTCCCAATTCTCATCATGTGACACACACAGAAACACAAAAAAACCCCAAAAAACATGTATGCAAACAAGCACAAATACACGAAGCAACGAGTCCCTGCCTCTCGCCCTCCTCTGACAGCATCAATGGACCACTGGGAGAAGATGACAGTTGCATAAGATTGATGAGCCGGAGGTCAAAGGGTGCATCCCCCTCAACATCCTTCGGAAGCACTTTGACTTGGCTTCCCTCGGCTCCCACAAAACCCTGTGACAGCTGATACAGAGTTTTTACTATGCACCCACGAATCCCAATGACACTACTGACACCACGTCTTCACATGTCTCAATTCAGGTTGTCCTGAGTGGGTTGTCAAGCCTGGGTGCGAGCCCAACGGTGCCCCAGACCGCGCCCTTGGTGACACAGTGGTCTGGAGAGGGGACAGAAAGGAAGTGGAAATGTCACGGGTCTGGGTTTTTTTTTAATTGATGAGTGGACTTGAATGAGGACCGGGCAAAGCTGGTCTTTTGAAGACTCTTCAAGCCAGAACAAATTTATTAATGGCCCTACTTCAGAAACTCAGCCTATGGTAAACATACTCACAGGATGGACTATTGAGTTCACTCCACTGTGACACCTGATTTTTCCTAAGCTGATAAAAAGGTCCCAGCTTGAGTTTTTGTCGGTATCCTATGACCACCACAGCTCCATCTCCCTCCCCAATACCCAATGCAACCCAACACTGCTGCTCTTAATTCAGTTATTTTGAACCAACTCCTTAATACGGTCCCTTAAATAACCTGCCAAAAAGCCTCCAATTGAATCGTCAATCACAACACAAACTTTGAGAGGAAATTTTTTTCTCCTCTTGTCACTGTTAACAGAAAAGCACAATATAAAAGTGTAAGTTGGCAATAAAAAACAGCTGGACTATTTTCTTTCAGCACAAATTGTTCCAGACAACGGAGAACGGAGACCAAACATTTGGGTGTTTAGCAGGTTTCTAACTGCGTATAAGTGATGCAGTCTTGTATAAGTGACAGAAAGCTCTTAACCAGCTTCTGTTGGTGGTTTTGGATCCTCGCTCCCATGAGACTGACATGAATACACACACATGTGGGACCTTGACTGATACAGATACACAAAGCACACAGATACACAGCAGACTGGGAAAGGCCACTCGTCTCTATGACAGTGTGGTCGTTCCAGTAAAAGCCCACCAACCCTCCCCACCCCACCACCATACACACATTCTCATCTGTGCAGCCATCCTTACTGTCCATCTGTAAACATCCCAAGTCTCTGACAGGGCTGTCAGTGTGCACCACCACAGGTGGGGGAGGGAAAGAAAATGAGTGGGACAGAGGAAGAGAGAGAAAACAGGCTTTAGTATGGGGGAGAACATTCAAGCGTGCAAATTCATACAGTGGTTGAAGAGAGGGAAGAGAAAGGACAAAGCAAAGAACGAGGAGAAATGAGTAGGAGGATTCTCCTTATGGAAAATAAGCACAAAACCGTTGCATAAAGAAATATGATCGTATGGTTTGAGGGCAACACATTTTTCCATCTTGTTTTTGTGTTTCTCCACAAAGAATGGAGGAAGCCAGTTTGAGATGCACTTCACAACTGAGAGTTTTACAGTTACCAATGTATTTTCCTTTTTTTATATATATATATATAAAGTGACATTTTCTACAGGAACTACATCCTGTCTGTGGATTTGGGGCATTGTTTTTCAGTCTTACTGATAAACATATGATGCAATACAGCCAACCCTGGTGCAAATCTTTTTGAAAGAATAAAAAACAGAACAACTTCGTGAACCTCCCGTTCATTCAAATCCTGGATGGAAGGTGCATGGACTCTGTACTTTTACTCACATACATGCACACACATACACACACACAGAGCAGTGTGTTGAAGAGGATTATGCAGGCTTGAATTTCAACAGAAAGAATCCCTGTCTACAAGCACTATGGCGCAAATCTGGCTTTAGAAACTTTCCTCATCCCAGAGCATCCTGGAACAATAGAGGGCTGAACTTAAAATCCTGCAGTTTAAACATGTTCATTTTTTGAGGATGTAAGAGCACATTTGCAGATGGATAATCAGCTTCTGCATCAATAGCTACATCTGCATGGAAAACACAGTCGCAAAGCTCTTTTACCAAACAAGTTGGAAGGTTGTGCACTTCGGGGTCACATGCACTTTGTTGGAAAATGTCAAACTTGTGAATGCCAAATTGTTCTAGATATATCTGCAGGCCAGCTTGTATCTGGGAATACCAACTGAAATGCACATGTCTACAGGAATGTCCACTGATATCCTGCTATGTGTAAATGTTTGCTCAGGAGTGAGCTAAAGTAAAACAGGGGGCATTTGTGTGTGTGTGTGTGTGTGTGTGTGTGTGTGTGTGTGTGTGTGTGTGTGTGTGTGTGTGTGTGTGTGTGTGTGCTAGAAAGAAAATAAGTAGCCTTCTTCTTCTGCCTTTGTATGAATCTTAAGTAGTCCCATGTTGAGGGAGGCTTTGTTCACCATCACTGTCGGGGGCACGTCCTCCAACTTTTCCCCTCACTTCCTTTTGGCATAACATTTATCATTCTTCCCAGACGAACAATCATCCTACAACATGGACTAGCATCTAGCGCACAATTAACTACCACCCTCCCCCCTTTTCGTCCCTTTCTGGTTGCTTGGATACCTTTCATCCAACGGGACAGCTTGTCAACAACATCATCACTTACTTAGAAACTCCCAACCTTCACTTCACTTTGATTTGGTCTTGCAGAGCCTTATTAAAAAAATACTGCTGCGTCTTGTTTTCAAAATAAAGTTTAAAAGAACATCTTTTTCTTGTTTGCCTTTTATGTTGCATCCAAAACACTTAAAAACTTCCAAGCCTGAATGTCTGGCTCTGCAAAAATTGCAATGCATCCTAAAGTGGTAGAACCTTCTAATTTGCAAGAGAAATTCCAAATATAGCATTATCTGGCTCTACTAACCAGTTAGATGCACAATATTTTATACTGACATCAAATAGTGTGCTGGTGTTAGCCAGGGGAGCTACCCTGAGGCCTGTTTCATAAAAATCCAGAGTGACTCACCAGACCCTTCTCTCTATCACTCTGAAAGGGTCAACAGGTGCATTAGTAATAAGTGGATGCATGGATGCATGCAAACACGGAATCCCATCAACCTCATTTCATCTACCACCACTATCTTAAAGACTTCCTCCTATGCATATAAATCTCCCCTACCTCTTTACCGATTCCTGCACAAGCATTCATTACCACAAACATTTATCAGTCACATCAAAGTATTCTGGACACAACCCGTTTCCTTAGTTTTAATATGGGCTACACTTATTTTTTTAACTTCCTCTTTCATTTTCTGTAACTCATGCACATAACAGGCCTGGCCTTGTTTGGCCTTCACCATGTTTGCTCCTATCCCTTTCAGCTGACTGGCCTGCAGCACTTATTTCACTTGTTATGAATGCTGACAGCAGATTATTTTGCTTACTGAACCCAAATTCTCCATCCTCTATAGTTCAAATCCAACAAACACCAGGCCAAGGGACAAAGACAAAGTTGACAAAAGAGACAAAAAAGAGAAAAGAGATAGGGAGCATTGGCAGAGAATTGGTCCAAAATGAAAAGGGGGAAGGGAAAAGATGCAGAAGGCACCACAAAAAAGAAAAAGCGGGAGAGTACAGAGAAGGAGCAAAGAAGAGGCAGGACGGCAAAGGCGCAAAAACCCTATAAATGACTGTGTTTTGTGAGGGAAATAAAGACCAACTAACAGCAGCAGCAACATACCAGCACAGTGAACGAGAATGCAAATTAGCCCTGATGCAAATGTCATAGGTCTTCAGGGGCAAAACAGACTGTCTTTATACCAACCCCCCACCACAACACACTTCTCTCTGTACTATCACCCCCCCCCCCCCACCCACCCCTCCGGTTCTCCTTCAATTCTGAACTGAAACACACTCACACAAACACTTCCAGGACACAATCTTGCGCAGAGCGAGAGAAGTGTAATCGCAAGAGACGACAGCATGTTCTTACTTCACACTGAAACAAAAGGCCAGAGTACAGTGGGCCCTTTACACAAACGCACACAAACACACTCTTGAGGAAAATAAACCACTTACTTGTCCGTCATGGCGTCGGCTAGCGAATACTGATACATTAAAACTTCTTTTCACTTTTCTTCACGCAGTTGGAAATGGTTGAAGGGAAAGGTCCAGGGCTAATGTCACAGCCGTGGTCTACAAGAGAGAAGAAAAGAGATGATAGTGTAGAAACTGTAAAAAAAAAAAATAGTGAAAAATGTCTGTCACAGCCCAAACTGATGTGTTCTAATAATTATTTTATTTAACCAACTGTGTAAAACACAAAGATATTCAGTTTACTATTATTCACAATAAAGAAAAACAACTTTTTACATCAGAAAAGCTGGACTCAGGCAGTTTGTTTTTTCTGTCCATCGAGTAATCAATTAACCAACTAATCATTGTGTATTTGCAGTTACAAACACAACAGAAATATATTAAGCAGGTGGACAAATACTGGTTAATAATTAGTGTGCATAATATGTCCCTCTTTTGTAACCGTCTTTGTAATGGTGGACCAGTTCAAAGTCTTTTTATCATGAATTGTATGCACTATTTTGTTCTACATATATATGTAGATCATGTAGTTAGATGTTTCAGTGCTCTCTATTGAGAAACAAATACTTTAAAATGCAAAGGCCTGAGCAAATCACTACTATTGTGACGGCTGCTGATTGTCTGTACAAGACAATGAGGATAAAAAAAATCCATTGAACAGGCCATCGTCCAGCCTGGGACAACGTCTAACTTTGCAGACATGCTTCACTTGCTCACAATTAGCCTAGCAAGGCCTGGTCTCTTCAACTTTCTGGGGGATACTGTTACCATAGTTACCAAGGCAGCCAACCAGCCAGCCAGCTAGCATAAATAGAGTGCACCAAGAAATCCTCTGGGTAGCGAGCAGGCAATATGAGTCCAATCACAGATGAAGAAGGAGGAGGATGAAGGAGCAATGGTGACAATTTTGGATCAGTGCAGCTGACTACATGTAACTTCAAAGCATGAATGATCAATGATCAATCGCTAATAAAAACCCTTAAAAAAATTCTAAATGATCAAGTGTGACAAATGCCATGCTATTTAAAGAAAAACACACCTCTGCTAATCATGCATGTTTGTGAATGCACATAAATCAGCAGATGTTTCCTGCCAGCATTCTGATTTTGAAATTTTAATGAGGCGATGAGACGAGACACATCCTGTGTCCTGCTGGCTGATGAGCAATCTCCAAAACCTGACATTAGCTCTTTAGCGTATCTACTATAAAAGATTATAACAGCACATTAGATTCATAGATTATAGCCTGTTATGTGTTAACATGCTAGAATGACCTGCCAGAGTGGGATTTAGGTTCCCTAAGCAGATAAAGGTTAGATACCAATTCATAGACATACATAATAGCCCTGAAGCAGAAAGAGAGAGCTTTTAAATCATTTGTTTCACCTAAGAAAACATGTCTATTTCAGTTAATAATCCAACACTGATTAACTAAAGAGGACTTAATGTTTTTAACGCTGCCAGCTGATAGGGATACAACTGGAGGCATACACAGGAGTGAAGGTAAAGCCTCAGCCCCACCCAATCATATCAGCCCCCCCACAACCCAGACAAGACAGCCACCAGCCTCGGAGCCAGCCAGCCAACAGTCTGTCTGGGTGGGGGCCGAAGCTACACAGGTTCATGTACCTTCTTTTCCTTTAAGTTTTTGCCATACTTCATGCCCCTAAATCCTGAACTTTGTGTCCTAACCTCTTTCTTTGCTGATGCTCCAGTGCATTTGTTTACCCGTCAGTCAGTCTCTTTCATTTTCCTGTCTAGTAAGTGCTTGTTGAACTTTCATCCATTTGTCTGTCTTCAGTTCAGAAGCAGGCATTTGCTGTATACACCCAAATAATTTCCAGTAATCAATTTAGCTCCATTTCCTCTGGTCTCTCAGGCGTTGTGTTTACGGGAAACATTTTCAACTCCAACATAGCAGTTACCTTTAGTGGAATTTGAACAAATACGAATATCATTTTGAGAGACAAATGTGAATTAATGGGGAGATAAAGGCATCTTCCAAACCATAATCTTTATAATTCTTTGCTGAGTTAAATAAAGAGGCTCCACCAGAATGTTTTTTGTGATGAAATGTTGCAGCCTTTCTCTCCAGAATCCCATGAAGTCCATTTCAAAATGACACTTCCTTACATTACTATTCTTGAAATATGTAAGAGGTCATGTTTTTGCACAATGTGCAAATCCACCCAAGTATGAGGGCTTCATGTGGATAAATATCCAATGCTCACTGTGGTGTTGATGTATGCAATGTTTTCTTGCAAAGTGAGGAGTTCCTTACTCAAAAGCCAAAATTAAACTTTTGCCTTCTCCTCCACACACAAGCGACGATACAGTGTCTGGATTCTGGTTCAGCATTCAACACAATACTGACTGCAGTGCAAAATTAAGAACAGTCAAACTGTGCTGCAAGAAATGTGCAGCTGGTGTTTTCAAAAAAAAGGTTGCGTGAGTGACAGTGTGGTTTCTACCAGAGCACAACAGAGATAGGAACCTGCTCAGAGCAAGAAGAGAAGTGCTCTTTAAAGTGATGTGAGAGCACTTGACAAAAAAAAAAAAAAAAGTTAGCTAGGTTTGATCTACTTACACCAACTCACAAACAATTAAACCACGCATCTTTCCACTTAAGAAGAGCAACTTGTGGCATGGTAAAGAAAAATCAGAAATGCCCAATCTGTGATGCCACTCCTTTCCCTCTCAAGGGTGATTTATGAACTCCTGACAACAGCCGGCCAGCATGTACATACTCTTTCCACATCTTGCTGTAAACAAAACAGCAGACATTGGTGAAAATCATAAAAACACTGCCCTTTTCTCTGTAAACATTTCAAAGCTTAACTCATACAGCCAAGGTGAAGCAAAAAACAGCTAATCTAAGTGAACTGTGTGGGTATTTCCTCAAATAAGGCACAGCAGAGCCCCAACTCACTGCATCATGACAACCTGCCATCCACCACACTGAATTATTTACCTCCCAGATGAGATTTGGGTATAAATAGCAAGCACCGAACTGAAGACTCTCTCCACTGCACAGAGCAAGCCTAAAGACCATATCCGATTGCCAAGGCAGAAGAAGAAGGTGTTGACATTGTGAGATCCCAGCAGTCAACACACTTGCGGGCGTCCGCACAAGCTGTTTGCGATGTGAATCTTACCATATCCTGCAGGTTGAGAGAGAGAGAGAGAGAGAGAGAGGGGGGAACGATGCAGGAGAGGCTCTTCCAACCCGGCTCAGTCACACTGTCATTACTGGGAAAGTCACCAGTGGTTTGCATGACAGATGGGAAAAAAAAAAGAATATGATCATCCAGCAGTCTGTCACCTCCTCCCTCGCTACTCGCTAGTCATGCTCTTGTCTCTCTCACTCTCCCTCCTTCGGTCTGCCTCTTTCTATCTTGTGCGACAAACAGTGGGAAGAAAAAAAATTCACAAGAAGCTGCAAAGGGTGGAGAGACAGCGCTTGCATTAAAGGGCTGTTTCGCTTTAATGCATGTCAGTAGCAGAGTCTGTCTCCATCTCAGTGTACAAAAAAAAAAAATACAGCCAGCATTGCCTCTCCCCCTGTCACAGCAGTCAAGCGCTGCTCGCCAGTGGAGAGCGACAGCGCAGAGATCGCGCCTCTGGAAAGCTTCAATGCACACAATTGCTAAAGAGGGGGAGGGGGAATTTGGGGTGGCGGGTGAGGAAAGGAAAGAAGCGGGGGAGGGGGCTGAGGTTAGGGTACTGTGTATGTGCGTCTGTGGGAGTGTGTCTATTGTTGTGCGGACGTTTCTTTTTTCCTTTCCCTCTCTCTTTCCTTTAAGAAATGAATGGGGACTACAGGTCCAGCTGCTGCTCTCTGAATTTAGCCCAGGGTGATGTAAACTGCACACATACACAGATGTTAACTGTAAAGACATTTTGCATCTCCAGGCAATGGATTGCTGATGTTGGGACTTCTTTCTCTCTATGCAAACACTAAACAAATCAAACTGTGAGTGACAACAACCTGACAAAGGAAGAATTGATAAAAATCTACTGACTGCAAATGATGTTTCTGTCATGCAACCTTTTCCATATCACTTAAAAACAAATGCTAGTGAGTTTGACACTGCTGAGCTGCTTCATAACCGATGAAAGTTGGACAAGGACAGAGAACACCTTCTCCGTTCAGCTGTGTCAGACAGTGATATCCTCCAAAGTCACAGAATGTACTGTATGTAGGCTAACTCTCCCGGCTCAATTCCCTTCCAGCTCCCTGCTCTCAGCAACACAACACTGGGAACCCTTTCAAAACATCAAGTAAGCTGTCAATAGCGCTGCAGCACTGCATCAGTAAGCTCCCTGCACTCTCAGCAATATCACTCATAGCAGTGGGTGCAGCTTCTTGGGAATCCTCACAGACTTCGGCTTTCATTAATGTGGTTTCAAACAAATAAATGACTGCTGTATGGCGGATGCTCATACAATAACTTCTTTCAGTCACTCAAAAACAATAAAACCACCTGACCCTTCCAGGGTGTGGACTGTTCCTCACCTTTATTATTACCTTACATGCAAAATGAAGAAAAACAGGAAGCTTACCGGTGTTTGTCTTTGTGTCAGCTGATCTGACACCACCATTCAATCATGAGACAATTTTGCTGAGACATCTCTGGAATGCAGCGATGCATTATGCATGGCCAGTAACACACACGCACACACACACACAAAGTGCCTAGACATGCCACTGTCTGCCGCCGATGCAGAGCCAGATGCTACTCCCTTTGCCAATAGGAAATTATTCCAGCCTGAGGGTGTTGGGGTACTAGGGTGTGGTTGGGCCGAGGTTTGTGTGTTTCAAAAGGAGGTGGGGGTTGCCCCAGATGTCTGTTTCATGGAGCCAAGCACACAGCACACCTCAACATCAGAGCAGCACAGACTGGCCCCTTGACCTCTACCCTTTAACTCCTGCAGGACCAGAACAATAAGGTTGCTGCGAGGCATACATCAAACACGGCCACCTTAGTTCCTGAAAGGATGACATCTAATAGGATTGTATGAAAAGTCACTATTGTTCCAGGCGCACTGTATGTCTCATCATTCAGTATGCAATACATATGATTCTGAATTAAAGAAAGATAGCATGGTTTGCCAACTCGAGTGCCAGGAGAATCCTGATAATTAGATTGCTAATGAGCAGAGGGGAACAATAAGGGGTCGTGTGTGTCTGTGTCAAAGACATAGCACCTTTTACAGTGACCTCCACAGCAGGAGGTGGAGCGTGTGCTGCCCAGACCGTTTGCAGGTATTCCAGCCTTTTGTAATAGAGGAGCTGGCTGACGACCAGACTCAGCAGAAGGGAAAGCCTCTGAAGGCTCATGAATGGTCACCCTCAAATCCATTAAGAGTTTATTCAATTACCTGACAGTCACTTACTGTAGGCATGTGAAGAAACGTAACGCCTATTAAAAAAAAAAAAAAGGAGGGGGGGGCTTTCTCCTTTGAGGCGGTCGAATGATCACATTTGGATGTGAGGAGAAATGCACAAATGCAGTATGTGTGCTTAATGCCCTATATGCAACACTGGACATGCTCTAGCAAGAACCAATTTCAATGCTCCAACGTTTTACAAGAAAGAAAATTGACAAACAGCCAGAGCTTGGTCTGAAACCTAAAAGGCATCCAAGTAAATAACCCCTGACATCCAAAACAAGTGCCATTTCTGCACAAAGTTCACATTTAAAACAAAGCTCTCTTTCAGCCATGCAGTTCCTGACTGGATTCGCATTTCCCACCCATTTTAAATTGATTATTGATTAAAAAAAAACAGGACTCTAAAGAAGGGTTTGCGTGCTTAAGGGTGGTTATCATTAACAGGCAAGAGCATTCTGTGTAATTTCATTTAGCACATGCGAATCCTGTGCTTCCAATGAATGTGGAAAACAAAGACAAAGAGCAACTTAAGGATAGACCAGTTTCCCCCAAAACAGAATTAAAAGATATTGAACAGACTCACATGTGTTAAAAATAGACTAATTAGAATTCCTAAAATGGAAAGTCCTGGGAAAGCTTGGTGTGTGCAAAGATTTCCTCTCACAAAGAGCAGGTAAGGGCAAGTTAAGCTGCATAAACATCACAGAAATCTACAAATCAAATCAAAGCTATAGTTTATCTTCAAGACTATGCATGCTAAGGAGAAAAGAGCTGAAAAATGATTGTGTTTAACTCTCAGTGCCTATAACCTACCTATTTTAGCACAAAACACTAAATCTACCAGATTGGCTCTTCTTTCCAATGGCAATTCCAAAACCTGCAGTAATGACAACCTTACAACACAAACAAAACCTCTAACCTGAGGGAAAGTCAGTGTGACTGACAGACAGACAGACAGACAGAAATGCGCGAATGGCTCAGCAGCACGCAGTGGTTTAATGATTTGTCTGCTGCTGGTGAATGATCGCACAGCAATATCCTGTTCTGGCTAGTTCTCCGCCCCCCCCCCCCCCGAGGGTCTGACTGACATGATTCTGGCTTGCCCGGGTGCCACCGAAGCGCCAGCCAGCCCATCATATTGACAAGATCTGGGTGGCTGTCCCCATGCTTGAAGTGACCCAGCAAAGGACCTGTGGAATAAAACCTGATGAGGCAGAAGAATTACTTATTGAGGCCACGAGGGAAGGGATGTCATATCCCCTCCACTTTGGTGAAACGCTGAGCGAAGAGGAGGGAGAGGCGGGGTGGTTAATGTCACTCATGAAGCTGTGGAAAACAGATTTAGAGAACACAAAAGCTGTATTTAGGGAAAAACTAAAGAGCTGGCATGCTCCAAAATTCCACAGTGCTTATGCAATGTAAACAAAGCCTGTATATAATGTGAGGGGTGTTTCTATACTCTTACGTGAAGAAAATTAGTTCTTTCATAACTTTCCTGAAATGTTAAAAGGACATGTGAGAAGACAAATGGTGTCATTTCACAAAACCTTCTGTGTCTAAGGAACAGGGCTGCGACTAACGATTATTTTCTGGGTTAATCAATTTGACAGATAAAATAAAAATGTATATTACATTTTTCTGGAACTATTTATTGATCAAAACAAGACACTTGGAGACGTCACATTGAAGAGTAGGGAATTTGTAACATGCATTTTTCACTATTTTCTGATATTTTAAAGACAAACTTTTGGTGTTTCTGCATGAAAATTTACTTAAACATTTAAATCAACGTGGAGCTGAAAAAACTAGCCAATTAAACACTTAATCAATGGGCAGAAAATAAGCATCCATTGTCATTTTCCATTTTACTGGTTCTAGCTTCTCAAATGTGAATATTTCCTGACTTTTTCAGTCTTCTGTGATAGTAAATTGAATATCTTTGGATACTGTGCTGCAACATGAAGGCATGATCAACTATTTCAAAATAACTATTTCAAATAATGATTTCAGCTTAAGTCAGGAGCACAGTGCAGAAGAACTCGAGCCTGTGAAGGCATCTGTCTCTCCACCAGTATCTCAAAAGTATTTAATTCCAGGGTTGAAGAAGGTCAAGAGAAGTAACAGGGTGATGATGGTGTGCTTTGAATTATACTTCACAGAGCCAAGAAAGTCACACAGAGACGCAGGACTTCGGTTAGAAGTCCAGGCCAGAGGGCAAGTGGTGAGACAGAAAGCAGCTCCATAACTTCTTATTACTCTGTCCAGTCAGCACAGGCCCAGACCATCTTAGACTACACATGCATGCAGGTGAAAGGTTTATTGCCATCCACTGATGAGACCCAGCTGCACCGGACTGCCCTCTGTCTTGACACAAGCTGCCTGGGTAACTACAAAAACACATCAAGAGAGGCACAACCTTGCATGCTGCAGGTATTTGCTTCACTTGATGCTTCAGCCAGTCTCCAAATAAACTGTGGTTGTGTGGATATGAGTTCCACTGCTATCAATAAAGGTCTTTTGTTGTTGCAGTGAAAGAGCACCCTTGATTTATGCATGCCAAGGGTAGAAACCCCTGAATGACCTCTGGGTGCCAGAATGGCATTCTGAAAGTGCAAGGGCAATTTAATCTTTAAAAAGATTTGTGCGTGCACGTCTGTTGGACGCGTAATATTATATTCACGAGTTATTTTGCGCTTCAAGGACAGTGACAGCGACTGCGTGGACTCCACAGCGCAACGCTCGTCCGCTAACATCTCATTTTTCCGCAACCGGGTTTAGAAAACGTCGCGGAGGGGGGGGGGGGGCTTAAAAAGTTTTTTACGCGCCGTTAAAACGAAGTAAAGCTCAAGAAACGAGAAAATGATCGCGATGCATATTCCCCCCCCTCTCTTCTTTGTGTCTCAGGGGGTGTTTTCGGCTACGGTGCAACAAGTGCAGCTGAGCCTGAAGTCCGCGACAGCACGCATGAGTACGACCAGGCAAGGGCTCAGGCTGGAATAACCTCAGAGATTTCAAACAGAAGAGTGTCGGCTGTTACTTTCACCCGCTGTCCAGTAGCGCTGATTTAAGTTTGCACAGAACTGAAAAGACGGGTACTCACCGCGGGGAGGTTTTCCTCTTTGTCCCGGTGTGTGTGTGCGGAGATGAGCGTCGGAGCAGCAGCAGCAACAACAGCAGCGTGACAAAGTTTGGTTTGGTTGATCCTCTCTCTCTCTCTCGCTCTCTCTCAGCTCAGCATGGCGGCGACTGGGGCCACTGACTGGATTCAAACCTCTCCGGGCTGTGTTATCTACAGACAGGGGGAGGGTACGGGGGTGGGAGGGGGGTTGACAGACCAAGGTATCCTCCATAGACAGATTCAACCTGGACCTTTCTTGCTTGGATTTTACTTCAGTAATCCATTTTATTCTACTCTTCTACATTCACTTGACAGATACAGTCACTACTTTTCAGATTTAGATTATTATTACAAAATAAAACCAACAAATAAATTAAGGTGTATTATTATTATAGAATAAGTTATCCAGGAATATATAGGACTTTAAAATTAGTCCTACCTACAGGAAGGTTAGGGTTTCAGATTATATAAAAATGATCAGTAATAATCCAAGAATATAGAAATCTGTAAATTATTAAAAAATTGAACATCTTGCATAATAAATCCTTAGATTTTAAATGATGCAAATACTATACTAAACGCCTTTTTTTTGAAAGTGAGTATTTTAACAAAGTGGTATTGGTATTTTTACTGAAGTAGAGGATCTGAACACTTCCTTTGATGAGTTACCAGTCTGAATTCATGAATGTTACAAGAGAATATGATATTTTATAAAATAGATCATTTAAAATGGACATTTCCCACAGATATTAAAAAAAAAACAATGGTAGAAAGCAACTGAGTACATTTACTCCATTACTGTCCCCTACCTGAGCTATCCATTAGGGCTACTTTAGACTTTAGACTCTACTACATTTTAGAGGCAAATATTGTACTTTTTACTCCACTACATTTATTTGACAGTTTTACTATTATTGCTTCAGAATATAAATACGTGGACATTTCCCATAGACCCACTGAAACCCAGTGGTTTTCATTTACTCAAGTTACTGTGCTTGAGTACATGTACAGTACATTTTTCAGGTATTTGTACCAGTGTTTTTACATTGTTGTATTGCTATTTTTGCTTAAGGATAGGACCTGGATATTTCCTCCACCACCGCTGAAACCATAATAGACAGCTGCTAAAGGGTGATGACTATGCACATACTCAATGTATGTATATATTTTGTCAGCGACTGAGGTTTTGAGTCCAAATTTGATCCTGCAGAGCCCCAACCATCTTTTTCATGAAACTCTTCACTTATATCTTTGTCTCTTATATTATTGTCTAAATGTTGTTCCAAAGCCTTCTTCACTCTTCTGAATGGTAATCTGGTGAAATATACTGAGGCCATTTTATTTCATTTCTCTTTTTTTGTCAGATTTGAAGATATTTTAATCTAAAAAAAATATCAAAATCAGCCTTAAACAGGCCAACATGTGTGATGTGTGTGCAATTATAGAACATAAACTCATTTTCATGTCATTGGACCCTCCCAGATTTCCAGAAATATAACTGAGGACGTGACCTCAGTGTCCTCTGTGGTGGATAGCTACAGCCGTGGTTTTAGGAATCAGTTACCTTAAAGCCCTGGCTGAATTGGACTCTGTAGGTGGGGCCAGTGGGTTTAAAAGGTCATTGCTTGGGGTCAAAGGTTATACAACATTTTCCTAAAGGAGAAGTGAATCAAAAACACAGTAGAGGAAGGACAGGCTGACCCTTGTCTCATTGTGCAGGGCAGAGGAGGAGGGAATGGGGCTTTCCATGGCACTGCAGGCTGAATACAATACCATCTTTGAGTAAAAGACAGATTGCTGCTGGTGTAAGATAGAACAGTGTCACTGTCTACCTCAGTGGCTGCTTTGTGGGTTCATTGAAAAACAAATGCAGAGAAATTTACCTGCCCAATTGAGCTTGAACAAGTCTATAATGTCCTTTTACTTACATAAGGAAAAACTTAGGCTGTACCCTTAAATACGCCAATACCCAGGCATCATCAGCTATACTACAAATTGTTTATATTCATATCAGCCCTTGGTGATTTGAGAGCTTAGAGTTGAAGGCTGGCTGCAGTTAAAAGGGGACGGTAAGTGCTGCCTGAAATGAATACGAAAAGCAGCTGGGTTTATCTTCACTCACTCTGTGACATGTGCTGCTAAGAGAAAACAGGTGACCGAGGAATGTGTACTGAAACCCAAACATAATACTGGAGCTCAAATGATTTGTTGCCACTTAGGCAGATCTGCATTACTGAAGACATTTTTTATTTACTTATCTGGTTTCTATATTATAAAGTTATCTGTCCTTGTAGGTCTCTCTTGTCTTGTCAGAATGTCTTTTCTTGTTCTTGTCTCTCTTTCAGGGAAACACTAGGTCGATTAATTGGTGGTTAATTTACAGTTGCTCAGCATACAAATACCATTTTAATGTTTAAATTGTAGGCGTTAAAAAGGAGGAACATGCAAACACAGGGACACAACGACACTGCACAGTGAAACTTATTTTAATGCTGCTGTGGATAAGCTGCTGTGGATCAGATAAATGCCCAAAATGTAAATGTAAAATGTAAATGTAACACAGACAGAGAGTCAGAAACACACACACAATGGATGAGAAAGTAATAGAGTAAGGTGTAGATTTCAAGTGTAAGTATATGATCTTCATGCCCGAGCTCTTCAGACACACCAGTTGGATATATTTAGAGTCCCTAGCTGGTGTATCCATGCTACAAGGCAGGCCACAATTATTCACAACACCGAAAGGGCCAGCACTGGTCTGAGATCAGTCAAGGGGAAAATACATGTGTGCTGAGTAGTACGGGACAGGATTAACGCCACGAGAGTCAAAGGTCAGGGCCAGTGGTCGACTCATGTTAAAAATATATGCCCTAAACTCAGGAGTTTAAAGTGTAAAATTGTTCCCTTTGCAGCTTTTGATATTACTGAGGGATTGTCATAAATACTTAATAATACATATTTCCTTAAGCTAATAATAATCTAATGAACACTCCATTGCTAGTTGCTACTTAAAGCTAATGCATCCTAATACAACTGTCCTGCAATAAATCCTACCTTCATGAAGGCTATAATGTTCAGTTTGTGTTATAATTGTTTTAGAGAGATGCTGAATCAGTCTTGTGATCATTTTGGAAGCTGTGGTTTGTGGGGCTGTTGAAACTGTATTTCATCAGACAGAGAGATGTTTCTCTTATTTAGCCTGCCTTCATTGTTATAAATGGGCTGAATTAACCAACAGAAACACTGTTCAGTATGATGCACTACAATACAAACTGCAGCCTCCAAAATGACACCAAATCAACACCCTTCTACAATAGTTTCAACAAAAACTAAAACATACTAACCATCACGAACGTAGGATTTATTACAGGACTGTTGTATTAGACTGCATTAGTTTTAGCTCCAGGTGTACCCAATAATTTGGAAACTCAGTGTATAAACTCTGGTCATGTTGGTTATTCCATGTCTTCCACTGGCTTTGGGAAATTACATCAGTGTTGTGCAAGTATTGTGTCAGAGCAGCACCACCTACTGGCAAATACAAGGCATTGCATCCTAAATGTTTGATTAAATGCTGTAATTGTGCGCATTTGTGAAGTTTCTGCTGCAGTTATGTAATGAATGCATCTGTGCTCCTCAAACCCATAACAGACCGTGAAGGTGTTTTACTTGAGATTCAAGGAGACACTGGGTAAAGCTTTCACCTGAAATCCCACCTCACTTCTGCAACGAATGAGCCAACCGCGCCCCCTGGCGGGCAGTTCAAATTTGATTTTTACAGTTGTGCACAATATATTGTGCAATGTTTGTGTACTTACTGTCAGTGTGATGTAATTGACCTCGAGTGCCATCAGGAAGGTTTTGAAATAGCCTTCCTGACTTGCCCCTCAGAGTCAACATGAGGACTTTCTGCTGCACTAGTAATGTGCCATAGCAACACAGCTGAAAATAAAATTTGGCTGCAAATTACAAGAAGCAGAAGCTGTATTTTATTACCTAAGATGCACAAATAAAAATCTGAAAAATCTGCACAGGAACAAAGACTAAGACCTAAAATATAATAAAAGTATACATGAAAATGGGTTTGGCTTCTCTGATGATTTGGCTACAATTCAAAATTGTGTGTATTATCCCAAAGCTATGATGCCCCTGAACAATAGTATGCTATAGTAGGTTGATAAGCTATTGTATGCTTTAACTATTTTGTGTCACTTTCTGAAGGATGTATACACCCACACCTGTTTAAAACAATGGTATAAAAGCAGGAACACAGTTCCAGACAACCGCATGCTGGAAACTGGATTTCCTAGTTCTAGCTTTTAAATTGTGTGGATATTTATTTGCATTTCCTATTCTGATCAGTTGATAGTAAACTGAACATTTTGTTGGTCAGGGAAAACATGCAATTTGATGAACTCAGCTTCGACTTTATGAAGTGAATTAGCGATTCAAGATAATTATCATTGGATTAATACATAATGAAAATAGCTGTTGACTCTTTTTATGAGCTTGTTTGTTCCTTCGGTGTTTATGGACGCTGGAATCTTCATTATACATATGGGGCAGGTATGAGTCGGGAATATAAACTGTGAGTATGTGCTCTATCTGACCAGCACCAGGCTATATCCTCCTCTACTAAGCTTCATGGCTTTAGCTTTTAGCAATAAACCCAAAGCCCCTTTCTGGGTGGGGCGGGCCCCCAATAGCTCATGCTCCAATCACGCGCCCCGGTGCTGTCACGTGGCTCCGGGTGGCCAATGACGAGCCGCAGATTAACCCGTTTGCCGCACCCAAGTGGGATGATGGTGGATGGGCGGAGCGGCGACGCAGGGACGACAAGCGAAGGGAGATAAACCCGCTCTGAAACCACCAGGGTAGGGGGATAAAAATAGTGAAAACTGTCGTTCCGCTTTCACCGAGCATTGTTTATTTTTCATCACTTCTTCGGAGAGAGGGTAAGCTCTGACATAGCCGATACGGCTTGTGTTTCTGCGGCAGTGTTTGTCCGATGCAACACGGCCTGTGTGTGTGTGTTTTAATGTTGCCATGGTCTTTCTCCTTGTGTTTCGAAGTGGCGAGCTCTCGCACTGCTTTGCCGCTGTGTTGCCATTGATCTGGGCAGTCTGCAGGGAGGCGGTCGAGCACTGTAAAACGAGCATTTCTGTGTTTTAGTGCCGTTTAATGAATTCAGCTCCGCTTAGACGGTCTCTTGCGTGGAACAAAAACAGCGCAGGGCCACGCACACTCCTTGCCTGGTGTGTTTTGCCCCATGTATCGTTTTAGCCCCCGCTGCCCGAGCAGGCCTGCGGTTGCATTATTTTGCATTTCATGTGCGCACAGGTACTGTAGTTTAGGTCTCTGCATTTCCTCATGTAGTGCTTCTGCACCGGGTCCTGTTTCTGGTCAGGGCGTGTGTTGAAAGCAGGGGGATTTGGGCTTTATTCAGTTGTGTGGTGATGGAGCAGTTTCCTGTGCGAGGTCAGACCGACAACATGTCCTGTATAATGATCTCTGGACTTTCGTTTTTAACTTGAAAGCAGGTTGTGCATGTTAGAAAAAACCCCCAACCCCATTCCACACTGCATCAGAATGCAAAACATAGATAGCATAGATAGCAAGTTAAAAAAAAATCCTCAGATAAAACTTGGACCACACTACAGTATACAGCAACAGTGCATGGAAATACACTGTGCACAAAATTTATCGTCAAGAGTTTTAATCAGTTGTTTTAGTCATTCATGTTTCTGCTTAAGGTTTCTCAATTGTGATTATTTGCTTCTTTTCCCCACTTTTAAAAATATCAATAACAGTAAATTGATTATCTTGGATGTTGGTTGTTGATCAGATCAAACATGCAGTTTGGCTTAACCAACCTCAGGCTCTGGGAACCTGTGATGGTTTTTTACTGTTTTGTGGTATTTTTCAGACTAAAAGATTAATAGAACAACTAATTGACAGATTAATCGGCAATGAGTATAATTTCAGCGTTACAGAGAGGACGGGAAGCTGATATACAACCTGGAGGTTTTTAATGTCCCTTGTTGCCTTGTTGACTGGCAGTTAGCTGGTTATATTTGGGCCCAAACTGAAGAAGGTCACCACTAAACTGTTGCTGCCTTCGTTCTTAAGTGCACTGTGAAGTCCCTTCCCCCTCATACACTGTGAGGATTAGACAAAGCCAAACTGCCAAGATAAATTGTGTGTGTGTGTTAAGGGATGGTAACACCCTGGATTTGGTAATTCTGTTAGAATGAGTGAAACTCCCAAAGGCCCCAGCTCAGCTCTGTCAGTCTGGCTCCATGTTGCCACCCTCGACACACACACTACACTACTACTACTACACACACACACACACTCTAGATACAGAGCTCTGTGTTTGTTTTACTCCCACTCCCCACGCCCACACCCTTGACTGCAGTGCAGCTGAAAATGTGTTCCTGATTTCAAGTCCATTCTCTCTGTTTCACTCTTTCCTTCCTTCCTCCCCAGATGCGACCACTTAGCAGGGTTTCAGGAGGCTTTTTTTTTTAAGTTAAAGATGTAAACAAAACAGTCATTCTTGAGTTTGCAGTCACATCACAGAGGTCACTAAAGATCATGTCAATATGTTTGACTCAAATATTTAGCCGGCAGCATGTTATACAGATGCACACAGGATAGTACAGGAAGCTGTACAGGGAGGGGTGTGTTGTTTCAGAGAGCAATCTCCCACCACTCTGTCCCATATGACATGCGACAACCAGAAAAACCCTGGGTCACTGTACTCGCATGCGAACACAACGCAGTGTCTCGCCTGGCCTTGGCCAATACGTGTCTGTTGGCTGAAAGCTGTCTCGGGGGTCATTAATCACATTTTAGGATAAAAAGCAACCTGGAAAAAGTCACATTACTTAGTAGTTCCTCTTTGCTGTGTGACACCGGATCCCACTCAAGCTGTTCTCTCACAAGGTCAGCATCAGTTGACTAAGCACAAATACCTCGAAACAGCTCTCTGGAATATAATTACTTGCAGTAAATTGGAAATATAATGTAGGGAGTGAGTGGATGGATGATACAGTGACGTCCTCCTGGCTGGCATGAACTATAATACTCCATAACAGGTCGAGGTCGGTCCACCTGACTTCAACGAGGAAACAGAGCCTGGCACAGTTTTTCAGTATCTTAATATCCAATATTCTGTTTTGATCATTTTTGTTATAGATTAATTTGTCAATTAGTTTTCTTTATTATTCATTTGATTTATAAAATGACAGAAATTAGTGAGAAATCCCTGCTATGATTAACCTGACCACAACGGTATGTACTCAAATGTCTTGTTTTACAATCCACAACCCAAGTATACCCAGTTTACTAGTTTTGAGAAGCTGGAACCAGAAAATATTTGGCAGATTTGCTTCAGATGTGACTAAAACTAGAAAATAGTTGACGATTCATTTTCTGTCCATTGACTGATCAATTAATCAAGTAACTGTTGCAGCTATAGACCAAAAGATTAATTGACTTAATGAGAAAATAATTATCGTATTAGTCAATAATGAATGAAATCATCAGCTGCGACACCATCGTGGTTGATGCAGTCTGTAGTAAATTACATTTTTATTTCTAAAGAAGTGCTGCTTGGTGAATTGTTTAATTGCCGAAGTGTGTGCTGAAATATTACCTTTGACTCTGAAATCAAGGATATGTTTACATGTGGAATGTGTGAGAGGAATTTAAGATATTAAAATGCCATTTCTTTGCATACAGTATGGTATGAAATTCATGCTGAGAAACATAGTGGAACAAATTCAAGCAGTATCACGAGTAATGTTGCTACAAGACCCGATTTGCATGCCTCCTTTCCTCAAGTCATGTGGTTTGAGCAGTGAAGTCAGTAACATGGACTCACATGCTGTTGCCTCCTCATTCTGTTAAATACTGTGTTTTTGTTTGTCTGTTGTTAGCTCATGTTGTAAGTAACACAACAACTTATCTGTGTACACCGATTACTGTCTGGTGCACAAGACCATACATGGGGCAGTGCTAAAATGACACCTAAAGCATTCCTACCATTCATAGTAGTTAGGGTTTGTAACACACACACATATATGCACATACACATGTGTGCACTAAAGAGCAGTTGCTCATGGATTCTTAATTGCCAGTAATGACAGGCATCCAGCTCAGAGATATAAAGAACCCTGTCTGAGTGCGTCTTTTAAATGTCTGGAAACTGCTTGAAACACCAACTGTACACACACACACAGAGTCTGTTAGAGAAAGACCAGCAAGACGTTGAGGCTATCTTAATACACACACAATAATCTTTTCACTGGCGATTGTTTGATTGGCATATTTTTGGAAAGAGCTAAATGGATCTTTTTTCATAGAGTTTAGTCACGCTGAAAAGATGTTTGTAGTTCAAGCTTCCGTCTCTCAAAAGAGAATTATGACCAAATTGAAATATGTACAATATATGCTGAGCAGTTTAAAGCTTATAAAGAGCCATGCAAAGTGGGAGAGCAGAGAGTCTGATGCTCCTCTTCATGTAGTACCTCTTCCTTTTTCTCTTTGCATCATTGGCTCATAGCTGCATCTGTATTGAGTGGTGTCACAGAAAGTTCAACACATCAGTTTGAGTCACTCATCTAGAGGAAATTGTACCCTTTGTTAAGCGCAACAGCATCCTGTTTATTTTCCTTTTTTGTACATATAGATGTGCATCATCCCAGTAGGCACTTGGATTGAAGATTTTTGTACCATTTCCACCATCAGATGGTGCAGATAGTTGTGCAAATGAACGTGACTAAGGGGTAATAGAGGTGTATGAAACAGGAGTTGCACAATTAGCTTACTGAAAGTGAGATATAAGTTGGTTGGTGGAGACATCCGCACCAGGCTGCTCCTGGCTTTCTCAGTTGAGCAGTAGATTCCTGTCAATGTAACTTGTGGCCTAAGTAAAGAGATTGAACTTGCTGTCATTGGCCACTAAGTTTATAACAGGCAGTGCAATAAGCAAAGACAGTGTCCTCTGGGAGATGGTGCAGCAGGTTCAAGTGTTTTCATCGTTTGGCTTCCATTTCCACTTCCATTTGGTACTTTTGAAGCATGATGTTCAAAAACACTTGATTCTTATAACGACAAATCAAAATGTCTCCTCTAATTTCTCGCACAAAGGCAGGTGGCTTGGACTGTAGCGTCTGAATGTGATCCTTGATTCATCATCATCATAACATTTTCCTGTTGCTTGGAGACGAAGAAAATCCTCACACGCGTACAGTCCAAGGATTTCCCACATTCACAGTGAAAACGGAGGCAGAAATAGCCGCTTTTAATGTGCACATGCTGTTAAATGTTCTGTGTATCAGTGCCCCTCGGTTCACAGACAGTCCCGAGTGTGTTAAGTCTTCATTAGGTCTTCATGGCAGGCACACAGCATCTTGAAGGCAAAGGCTCAAACAAGGTGATTTTTTTTTGTTGCCATCAGCCAGAGATGGCCCATAGCACGTTTCTCTGTCCACAACCTCAGAATTAAAATCTTTGACTGTTTCTGCTCCAGTGTCAGACTACAGTAGTGCAACTCTGTCTTTATGTGGTCATTCCAGAACTGGGTGATTTAAAAAAGGCCGGATGCTGACGAGTCAGAGCTGCCTTAAAATCCCCAACATTTGCAGGGTGGTTCGTAAGTTGCAGCTTCAGACACACCCATGGTTCCACTCACTGAGGACGGGGTAATTTCCAATACAGATTATCTAATGGGAGAGGTTATGGAAGCAAGGGCGACTTGCTTTTATGGAGTCAGGCTATGTTCAGTTTTTTTCAAGTGGGTTGAAGAGGGTTCAAGTGGAAGAGCAGAGCACGTTCTGGTTGTCATGATTTGCCCTAATGTAGTATGACACTCGCTCACTGATGCAAAATGACAGGTGCTTCTGATGCACAGTGACATTTCTGGAGTTCGGCTTGTTTCTCGATGGCAGGACAAGTGCGTTTATAAAACAGTAAAACGTCTTAGTTTTCGCTGCACGCCTGGATTATAACCAGGTCGAGTAATTTATGTGAGATTGTTTGTAACCTCGGGAACTTGTGTCATTTTAATTTCATCAACAGATGTTTTAAAGCTTCTGCAAAATGAGTAACACTTTAGTTTGAAGGTGTGCGCCGTGTGACACTGACTGGCTTGCAGTGTGATGTTGGCCTACAGCTGTTCTTACATAACACTAATCTTCTAAAGGCTGTCCCGAGTTGCCATGGTAATGTGTTTGGTTGCCATAGTGATTGCACTCTTAACAGGAGCGGAGGCTAGCCGACCCCCTGCACCTACATATTTCTGAGGAGAGAGGAGAAACGGGGGTATTGGTGAGGCGGGGGCGGCTGTGCTTGTGAGACGACAACGTTCTGCATAGGTGGAGAAAGCTTCCTGCATCTTACGGACATTGTTAATGTTACACCGTCCACAAGAAATAAACAACTCTGGGGTCTGAACACTTGTTTTAAGCAGAGTTTATATGCTACAGAAAAAGACACACAAGAGATGTCAGTGGCAGAATGGTGTCTAGTATTGCACAGATGGTGTGATTCAGTTAACATTTGTGGAGAGGCAGAGTGCAGCGGGGAATGAGTTTACTCAAACAGATGACAGTGGAAATTACCCGATTTAACGACATTAGTAATTTTTGTTAATGCACAACACGGCCTGTATTCTTTTTTTTACCATTCCTTACATTGTTTACTCTGGCATCAAGGTGACACAGCAAAAAATAGAAGAATATTGGAAAGCTGCTCCTCTTTTTCTCTTTCTCCTTCAGGCAGTTTTAGAGATACTTTAACAAACACTCAGGGTTCCTTCACCCTGTATTGGCAATTTTGTTGTGGTGTGCACTGCAGTGCAGGACTGTCTGGACTATTGGCAGCCTCAAGAGACAATTGAAAGGATCCTATTACATTATGCCTGCAGCGCAGAGACGATTTTTAAGCAGGCAAGATTAGCACTGATATCAAGCCTGAATACAGATTTTTAGATATAAAATAATCTCCTGAGCTCTTGGTAAAAGAGCCAGTAGGTCACTTTACCTCCCAACTTTTTTTATTGTATTGCTTGTGGCAGCAGTTGTAACCAAAATGCATTTTACAGATGTTACCTTGGGCTCTGAGAAACCATCATAGGCATTTTTCATTATTTTTGTCAATTAATGAAAAATAATTGGCAGTTTATAACAAGCACAATAAACAAACCAGATTGGATAATAATATTTTAAAATGAGACATCAGTAATCATCAGTGCGGTAAGTAAACATGTTTCTTTTCTCTTTTCCTCTAGCAATAAACAAACGTTGCATAAACAATCAAACCAAAGGGAATGAGATCTGACCGTAGGTCCAGAAGCATTAAGCCCCTTTTCTTGAAACAAAGCTGACAAGGATTTATATGTGGAATATCTTCATGTGCATCTCGCTGTTTTTGCTGCACTCGCAGCATGAAACTAATCTGAGTAGATTTTTAGATTTTGGAGGTAGAGTTATATTAATAAAAGGCCAGGCAATGGGACTCTCCCTAATGAGTGTATTTGGCAGAAGAGCTAATTGCTAATGTCCTTATTCTTCTGTCAGTAACTGATGTTCTGATCACATGAGTATGACAGAAGGGAACAGCTTTCCTGACTGCAGAGAGAGAAAGAAGGACTGCAGAGAGAGAAAGAAGGACTGCAGAAAGAGTATGTAGCCTGCGTTTCTCATATTCTTTCTTTCTTAATCGCAGTTTAAAACAGTATTTATTATTAGGAAAGGAAGACGGAAGGGAGGAGATCCCAAAGAGAGGAACGTGAAAGGGTTTGGTTTTTGAAAGTCAGGAGCAGATGTTGTTACAAAAGCATAGGTATAACACCAACTACCTCCTCTTTGGACATAGTTTGGATTTTCTTCACACATGGAAAGTGTAACGATTTATTGGATTTTATTTTGATATTTGTCTCAATAAATAAAGTTAGAAATGTTGAGAGTCCTATCCACAATAATCCTTACATTACATATTAAGGTTGGTATTTAGCTGCTTTTAAACCAGATATTATGTAAAATGTATTTAACTGTAAATTAATTTATAATCTTGATGTGAAAGTAACTAACAAATAAAGTACAGACAGTTTTTAGGTCTTAACTATAATCTGTCAGTCCAAAATGATGTAAAATGAAGGCCATACATTATCTATCTGTTATACGTTTTAACATTTCAGTCTTTAAATTTTATTGTTGTCAACGTTGTCTCCTTTCTGCGATTAATGTTGTTATTTTGTCATCATTTCATCTCCCTTAATTTGATGTATTTATGAGGTGAAAATAGACAAAAAAAAACCTGTGTTGGCCTAGAATTAGCCGAACAGCATGAGGACAGAAACCTTCACTGGAGCAGGTGACCTGGGATTTGTGAAAATTGTTGGGTTTGATTTTGTGGAAAATCTCAGAAGACCAGTAAAAGTGGTCAGAAACAGAGAGAGGGCCTGTCAGCTCTCAGTGTGATACGGGATGCTTTGGGTTTGGTCTGCAGTTGTCATGGTGGTTTTGGCTGAACATTTGTATTGATGCGGACTAATGGGCTGCATCAGTTTTTGCCAGGGCACCCCCCTCATTACCCATACATGCCTGCACACACACACTTCCTGTGCTCATAGGTTTGCCTGCATCCTTCAGAGTTAGAGCTTGAGTCGTCTGTGCTGTGACAGACAGCTGGAGGATATTTATCCTCACGTACACCCACCAGTTGGACAGACATGGATCCATTGGAAATCCGTCTAAATCGCTCTCTGTTGTTGTCAGTTAAAGTTTAATGGAACGTGTGGTAATGTATTAGCAAGAGCTGCAATTAACAATTGTTTTCATTATTGATTAATTTGCCAGTTGTTTTTGTTAATTATCCAGTTAATTGTTGAATCTGTAAAATGCCAGAAGATAGTTAATAATAGTTAATTATTTTTCTGTTGATTGACTGTTTTGTTAGCAATGACATTTTTTTTCTTTTTGGCAAAAAATGTCTGTTTTAAGCCTCTCAAATATAAACATTTCTTGCTTTTCTGTATTTTCCACCACAGTAAACTGAATAAACTTAACAGTAAACTTTGGGTTTTGGACTCACAAGACTTTTAAACACGAGACCTTGGACTTTAAAAGACTGTTATTTTTCTCAATATTTTCTGAAAGTTTAGAAACCAAACTTTGATATTAATGAAATATAAGTTCTACTTGCAGCCCTGGTGTACAATAATAGTTATGTTGACAACATGCATCAAAAATCTGTTATCTGTGATAACAAACACTCCTTGGTTCTAATTTTGTTCTAAGGCTGAATGGTAAAGAAACCTATGGTTATATTTCCAGTGTTTACTTTCCTCCACCCATCCTTGACAGTTGAGTGGATTCCAGGAAACACATTGTGGAAATCAATTGAAACCTCTCTGGGCGGGGAGCAGCCACATGACCATGACAGGAAGTAGAGGCGAGTGTGGTCTGGGGTGATTGGCTTTCTGCGCTAATGACTGGCCAAGCTCATACCAACTTTCTCTGTGTTTCCTCTGTCAGCATCTTAATGTCTCCTACTTGATATTTTTCGTGTTACTTAATGATAAACATGGACTTCCTCTGCACATATAGGAAGCGAGCCCTACATTTATGCATTAAATGATTATGCCATCATCGTCCGTCCCGCAGACAGTTAGTTTTGATCAGTATAAACAGTGTGAAAAAGGATGGTCAGAGCATCACATCAGACAAACGTATGGGGAACTGGTGTGTGTGAGCTTTGCATTTTTCATTGTTATAAAGTGGTCAACGGTCAATTTTTCTTCTCCTTGTACAGGAGGCCAGCCCAGGATGAACGGCGAGTCAGGTGCCGGAGTAGTGACGGCCCCCCCTCCCACCACTGCCCCCCACAAGGAGCGGTACTTCGACCGGGTGGATGAGAGCAACCCGGAGTACCAGAGGGAGAGGAACATGGCGCCCGACCTACGGCAGGACTTCAACATGATGGAGCAGAGGAAGAGGGTCTCCATGATACTACAGAGCCCGGTCAGTGGACCATATATATTTAACTCACGTGTTTATTATATATTCAGATTCAGTCGTTTCTGTATCATGGATCAGGCTGGTAACACACAAGACACATCCCCTACATTTGCTGTGTATTCACTACATAAACTGCCAAAATGCTAAGGTCACTGTTGATAAATGCACACTGGCATAACAGGCTTTTTTAAAAATGTGAATAAGCTCTTTTTAGTGTAAAGACAGCAGCCCTCTCAACATCACATGATGGACCCAGTTTATTCTCCATCAGCAGCGTGTCTGTGAGCAGCTGAAAGCCCAGGACAGAGAACTGCACTGTTTAAAGTCCTATTGTATGTTTGAAAAGCACTGACGTATTCAAGCCCTGAAAAACAGGCCCTGAATGGTGCATGTGAGTTTCTGCAGATTTATTTTCATACCAAAATGAAAAAATAAATTGAAAACAGAGGCAACTTAAAATAAAATGAAGCATGCTGACGGCACTGATAATAATAAATTGGCTAAAATCTATCACAAACAAACCTTCTTTTGGCTTCATCTGTTTTTTTTTTTGCACTGACATATTTTTGTGTTCCTGTCTGTTTCTGTGTTTGTGTTGATGACCGGCAGGCATTCTGCGAGGAGCTGGAGACAATGATCCAGGATCAGCTGAAGAAGGGGAAGACGCCCACAAGCCTTTTGGCTCTGCAGCAGATCGCAGACTTCATGACCACCAGCATGCCTTCCATGTATCCCGCTGCACCGCAAGGAGGCATGGCAGCGCTCAACATGAGTAAGCAGAGAAGAGAATGAGTGTGTGCGACTTTTTGACCTCAACCTTGCTACGTCTGCGCTCACAATGAGTAATTCAGCGTATGCCAGAGTTAATCTCTGGACAAAGTGGCCAGTCAGATTTCAGTAGGCATACTCCATCGAATTGTTATTATCTGTTGAGTGGGATTTGTTTTCCATTCCTGCTGTCAAAGAATCAGAAATGGCCCTAATTTGTTCTGTACAGAGCTGTTTTTTCACTCATAGTGTCTCTTTCTTCTCAGCGTTTTTCTATTATTATTATTTTTCAGCCTCTTCCATGTAAGCGAACACTGTCTTTCTGTTTGTTCCACCTCTTCCTCTCAGGTTTGGGCATGGTGACTCCTGTGAATGACCTGCGCGGCTCAGACTCCATCTCCTACGACAAGGGCGAGAAGCTACTTCGCTGCAAGCTGGCTGCCTTTTATCGGCTCGCTGACTTGTTTGGCTGGTCCGAGCTCATCTACAACCACCTCACAGTGAGTTTCTTTTTATAATACAACAGACCATGTCAACTGATTTTATCCAGCTCAGAGCCATTTTCCATGTAACAGTGTAATCTGTCCTCTGGTCTTGTAGGTTAGGGTGAATTCAGACCAGGAGCGTTTCCTTATTGTCCCTTTCGGGCTCCTGTACAGTGAAGTCACTGCCTCCAGTCTGGTGAGAATCTGTGCTGATTTCTAATTCTAATTGTCTTGTTCCTCTTTAGATTAGTTCACTTCTAATAAGATTTAAATATGTTGCACTTGAACAGAACTTGACAAAAATGAACTGCATTTTTGTCCCTGGCCCTCCAGGTGAAAATAAACCTTCAAGGTGAGATAGTGGACCGGGGCAGCACCAACCTCGGGGTCAACCAGGCTGGCTTCACTCTCCACTCTGCCATCTATGCTGCACGGCCCGATGTCAAGTGTATCGTACATGTACACACACCTGCGGGTGCAGCGGTAAGGGGCAGTGTATACACAGTAATTATATACAACACAAACTCAGACATAGGCTCATTACAGTCTTACATCATATGTCGCGTGGCCTTGTTTGTTTGGTTACAGGTGTCAGCCATGAAATGCGGCCTTTTGCCCATCTCACCTGAGGCACTGTCTCTGGGTGAGGTGACCTACCATGACTACCACGGCATACTGGTGGATGAGGAGGAAAGTTTTCTTATACAGAGGAACCTAGGGCCTAACAGCAAGGTAACAGCAGTGTGTGTATCAGTGTGTATGTGAAAATGAAAATGAGAAATGTTACTTAGAAATTGATCAGTGATCATATTTTTTTTTTGTGGTTGTTCTTTCCAAGTTTAAAATTTTCCTCTGTCCCAGGTGCTCATCCTGAGGAACCATGGGTTGGTCTCTGTAGGCGAAACAGTGGAAGAAGCTTTCTACTACATCCACAACTTGGTCACTGCCTGTGAGATCCAGGTAGGACACACACTGAGCTCTGTTAAACTTATTTAAGTGATTGTTGTTGTTGACCTGATTTACTGCGACATTAAATGTAAATTATATCTTTTTCTGTACAACAGAACATACCCTCGGATATATATCACTTGTTGGCTGCATCTAAATGTTAATTTATGTCTTAAAAATACAGATTATCACTTTGTTACTGTGCATTATATCATGAGATAGACAATCGTGGATTTTCATTTGTTGTTGTGGTATTTTGCACCATATGTTTGTCTGCATTTTTCATAACAATTGTCTTTGTCTTCTGTCTCTCCATATCTCTCTGTATGTGTTCACTTTCGTCATTAACGTCTGTATGTGTGTGCATTATGTTGCGTGTGTGTGTCTGTCTTTGTCCTCATGTCAACCCCCCCCCTCTGTATTCTGGGTCTGTTGTTTCTCTGTCTGTATATCCCCATAATATTTTCCAGGTGCGAACACTGGCCAGCGCTGGAGGGCCAGATAATCTGGTGATGCTAGACCCGGGGAAATACAAATCACGTCCGAGGGTCCCTGAGCCAGTCGGCGATGGGTCCTCTACACACCCCAAGTGGCAGGTCGGGGAGCAGGAATTTGAGGCTCTCATGAGAATGCTTGACAATTTGGTAGGTACAAAGAGGTTAAAAAAAAAAGTGAAAATTTCACAGCAATAAAAAGAAACTTCTCAACAGTGTGTCTTCCTGTCTCCCAGGGTTACAGGACGGGCTATCCTTACCGCTGCCCGGCATTGCGAGACAAAGGTAAAAAGTACAGTGATGCAGAGATCGCTCCCTCTGCCCACGGTGGTTACTCATACGGGGAGGACAGCGACTCAGGCGCTCGCTCCCCGCTGAAACACAGCTTCCAGCGCGGCCAGCGTGACAAGACCCGCTGGCTCAATGCCGGCGGCCGGCCCGACGAGCCCTACGAGGACGGGCCCGACGGCAGCAGCCCCAAGTCGAAGCCTAAGGTGTGGACGAACATAACACACGATCACGTCAAACCCTTGCTGCAGTCTCTCTCGTCCGGTGTCTGCGTGCCAAGCTGTATAACCAACTGCTTGGTCTGTGCCTACCTTATTGTTCATAGTATAGATTTTACAGCTACCTTGTTGGTGGAATTGGGTAGGTGGCCGGCATCCTGAGGGCCTGGGGACAGTGAGGAGTAAAACTAGTACAAAGCTGAAACCTTTGACCTTGATCTTTTCTTGAGCCTTTTTAACTCCTCACAGGCTAAAAATGCAAGTCAGGGAATTCTTGCTTTTCACTACCTTCAAGCTCACACACACACACACTGTAATTTCAGATGTCCTATTAACCCACCTTTCTAATGCAGTTACCTCTGCTCTGTTAATTACCTTGTGGCCTAGCTGTGATTATTTACTCTTTTTCCCTTCTGATCTCCTAATGCTTCATGATGCCGGGCCAGCTGTCCACAGCATGCCCCACTGCATGTGTAGTAGTGAAATGCATTGTTGGTGTTGGATGTTTTTCTCAGAGGAGCGAGAGGCAGGGGTGTGGCATGAGTCCTCGAGTGGGCAGGTGAATGTGGAGAGACGCTGTGATGTTGTTGCCACATTATTGCTCCCCCTGTAATACACACTCTTTAGCTTTGTCTCTGCATCTTGAAGTTGACTAACTTTGTTGCTCAAGATGAGTCAGGGAGACAGATCGAGAAAAAGTACGTTCAGTGAGATTTGAGGGAATATCAGTCCAAATGTGAGTTTGTTCCGTACACTGCTCACAAAGTGTATTTATTAGACATCTCATGAGATTTACATTGCCTGCATAAAGGAGGGAGGTGGCATGTCTCTAGCTGAGAATATCCAGCTTTCAGAATAATGCTAGACACATGATTTATTTGATTAAAAAAAAAAAATTAGGGTTATAGAACAAAGCAAACACTTTGCTGGCAAAAGAGTTATGCAGCCTGCTTTTCTAATTTTCATTTTTCTCAAACACCTGCAACTGCTCCCAGTTGTTCTATTATTTTTGTTCTCTCTAATTTTGGTTTCAGTTTGAAAATTGTTTTAAATACCTCAAGGCCTGCATGAGTGGATATTGTTTGAAGAAAAAAACAAACAAACAACAAAAGCCATGAAATTTGACCTGACTTTTGAATCAATTATCTCCTGTTGGGAAAGTAGGAAATGTTGTGTTGTGAGACTCTATCTCAGTGAGTATATCGTGTTTACATGTTCATCTCATACTCAACCCAACCCAGCTACTTCCATCAAGAAACCCTTCCTCATCTAGCCCCTGGTTTAGCAGCTTAACCAGCCAAGCTTAGAGTAAACACAGGAATGAAGTCATGAGCTTACGCTTTCCACTGCAGATTACATGCTTAGTTTAAAAAGATTTAAATGAAAGATTTTGCATGGAAGCTGACGATTTGATTTGTATATTCACGCGCTGCTCATTCAGTTTGGTGCAAGAAATGGGCGCAGACTGTTTTTCCCCTCAATCATGCTGAGCATTACCAGGTTTACGAAAAGTAGATGGGATATTTTTTTTTCAACATTGAGAAAATATTTTATATTACATTGTAGCATAGTGACAATGGAATTTCTTATTTTTATTTTTTTTATTTTAATTTTTGTCCCAACGTGGGCGAGTGTCCTCGGGTGTGTTTCTCTCTTATCTCTGTCGTCCTTGTTGTTGTGTATCAGCCTGGGAAATGACTTTGGTGATGCCAGCTCACCCCTCACTGCCACTCTCGCTTCGTAAGCCAGCCTCATCGTCTCAGTCACCCACCCAGCCACCCCTCACTCTCCCTCACCTCTCGCCACCACCCACTCCCTCCCTTACCCTCTCACCGTTTTTCTCATTCTGTGATGTTTTCAGTTGATCTTCAGTGTGCTTCTTCTGTTTGTTTTTGATTCTAATAGTACATCAATGATGATGACAAATGGTTGTTGTCCTGCACAAGGTCTTTTCATGAGTTTCTGACAGAGCATCACTGACAGTGATCATCTTTAAAGCAGTAAGCCCGAAGGGGCATATAACCACCTGAAGTATGTTTAAAAACACAGTGGTCCTCGTGGAAGAACATTCTTATATTCTTATCCTAAATCTCTGTGTTCTCTGTGCACACCCCTGACAAAAAAAGAAACGACATCTTATCCTAATTAAATTTGTACAGATTAAGACATAAGGATTTCAGGTTAAATCATTGTTGTTCCCTAGTTTCGGAGAATCAGACTGTACATAACTCATACAACAGGTCTGGACTCACAGCACATAAGGAACTGATGAATGCCACACATTCTCTTAAATCCCCTACACATACCTTTTAAAAACAAGTGGCTCTTGTGTGAAGCCCCCTTGGTGCTGGCTCTCAAAATCTGTCATGCAAACTTTACTTCTCAGCCACTTATAAAATTATAAACTTCGTCTTCTATATCACATTTTGCAGCTCCTCTGCACAGGAAATATAGTAAGTGATGCAAGGTAACATGTAAAAGCACAATTTCAAACATCTGTTTCTCTTATATAAGTTGTATAACTCACTTCCAGCAGCTTAGTGCAGGTTGCTGGTGTTTTGACATTGAGTCTTAGGAATTAATATAAAACAATCCAATTACAGAATCAAGCCATTAGCAAGTTTGTGTGAACGAGTAGGATTATTTATAAATTTAAAAACCAAATATATCAAAAATGTGTTCATAGGAGAGCTTAATGCCTGGAGTCTCAAGTCTTTTTCTTTATAAATTCCCTCTCTAGTTGACAATTTACAAAAACCCATAAGAAATAGAATCTGTCATGTATCATGAGTGTCCTAATGCTCTCCATTTACATAATTTAGGCTCTGCTCCATTTGGTGCTTGTACACAAATCAAACATGCTAGACTCAGTTAGATTATATCATCCCACATTACTGGGAAAATAATCTAATATCATAGGTTGATGAATAAGCATCAGAGAGTTAATGTACTGTAGTTAATGATGCAGAACAGTCCCCTGCTCAGTGTACTAAAATACAAATGTCTCATCATCATTGGTTAACTTTTTACATTCAGACCTTTTGACCGTCATCCAACTTTGTCCATTTCAGTTCAGCATGATTCTTGTATTGTGAAGCCTGCATAGTTTGTGCTTGGGTTTTCATGTCAGTCAGTATCTCTGGTTTTAGTTGTGTTTTAACATGTTACGTGGTGTTTACAGTGGACAAAGGAAGACGGCCTCCGCCAGGCTGCCGTAGCCAATCAGTTCATCCCACTGAACACCAACCCAAAGGAAGTCCTGGAAATGAGGAATAAGGTAACACAGCTTTGTTTTATATTTGGTTGTAGTTGGTTTTCTGGTTATTAGTATTGCTGTATCTGTGTCTCTAGCTCAATAAATGTTTTACTCCTTTTACTGCATGTGAAACATATCGATCTAAGATGCAGATGGAAGCATTTTGAGCAGGATGTACTGTGTGTTTATTATTCCTTCATGACTAAAAGTGTTGTTGTTTTTAGATCCGGGAGCAGAACCTGCAGGACATAAAGACAGCAGGGCCCCAGTCACAGGTTCTATGTGCCAGCACAGTGGTGGAACGTACCTTTACCCAGGTCAGTCTGTGAACTCTGCACATAAAAAAACCCGGCTGCTACAGCTTTCCTGACCTGGAGATGAATATGAGTCACGCACTGATAAAATACCAGAGAGATTGTGTCCTTTGGTTTCCTCTATTGAGCTAAATTAAACTCTCAAAATTATTCTGTCCAGGTCCGGAGTCACCCCTTAAAGCAAAACGCTGCAGTGTGTGAACGTTGTGTGTGAAGTTGTCCTTGACACTGAGCTGTAATGAAAATTTGTTAAAAATACAGTGTAATCTGATCAACCGTCAGTTTCTAAAGGAGTAACTTCACCACTAATGATGAAGAGAAAGAAACATGTCCTCCACGTTTTTTCATGGGGTGACTTTGTAACTGTGACGTTATTCTTTAACCACAGAGATGGTCAATCTGGCAGGTGAGTAGTATGTGGCAGAGGTAACCTCACTCTGCTCTCCAGACCTGCCAGCTTAGGTTGTCTCCATTATCATGCATTGTCTTTTTTTTCTTCATTTCTTTGTGGATTTTATTTGTTCTGCCTTTTCTTCTCAGTAGTTCAGAGTTAAGGCTGTTACCTTGAAAAGTTCAACAAAATGTCTCCATTACAGTCCGATAATATCTTTTTTTTTTTGGTGCATGATCTCTGTCCTCTTTTTGAGAGGTACAAATGCAAAACATGGGAAAATTGCTTAAAATTTGCCTTTTGAGTTCACTTTGCATGGTTTACCTTTCCTTCACACATCTGCTGGATGGACTTTTAACTTAAACATCATGAGAAGTAAAACAGAGGCGAATTAAAAACAGAGCTGTTAATTATTTTCTAAGTCTAAATCTAGTTTTGCGTGTACCTAAAACTTCACCAGCATGTCAATAGTCAGACCAAAGGAGGTCTGGATGAGTTGATGTTTTGTTACGGATCAGATCGTCTGAACCACATACTGTATATCCCGCCACCCGTGTGAATAGTTGCCTTTACTTGCATGCTTGAGGCTATTTGTTCCATCATTGCTATGCTTGTCACAATCCCACATCTCTTTCCAGAACCACCTCTCTTTGCATGCATTTCCAGTGTTTGTGTATGGTATGTGTGGATGCAGAGGTGGAAAGTAAGTAATCAGTAAATAGGTAATTCTACTTTTACAAAGATTGCACACAAATTTTTAACAAAGAATGCAGCTACTTTTTGCAGTTGTGTTGTTACTGTCTAATCAGGAGGATTTACTCACTTTGAGCCTCGTTTCTGAAAGGTGACCACTTAAAATGAAGCACTCTGAACCTGACGTTTTGGAGATTTCTAAGCGTGTTCTTACTGTGAACAGGTTATGATGATGTTGACAAATTGGCCCCTTTTGCTGTGACTATAAATATGTCACCCTAAATAGTTATTTATATAACACTTACACATGAGCCGTTTGGGGGAAAAAAAGGTGATTTGTGTTTGCGTAACACATAAGTAATAGAATTTCTAATTGAGCGAGATTTTGTTGTTGTCTTTCCACCTTTGTGTGTGTGTGTGTGTGTGAGTGAGTATGTAAGGTGTATGTCTGTGAATGTCTGCACACATTCACGCCTGCCTGCCAGACTGCTAATTTGAATGTGCTGGTGTTTAAGAGCCGGGTTGTGCCCCCCACCTCACTGGGTTTACTATTGCAGGACGCCCCTCTGTCTGACTGTACAGACACTATTGATGGCCTCGATGTGTCCGAGGGGTCCTATAGTCCTGCTAAATCATTTAGAAAGGTACTTACTGCTCCAGTCACAAATATTATTCACCTGTACTTCACATCATCCTCCGGTCATTCCTCTGAGCCTGCAGATAGGCACTTGATTTGATGAAGGGAATGAAGTGAATAACAGTGTTAGAATGAGGCAAATTTCTCTCTTGTTATGTTTGTATGGTTTTGTGACCTAGTGTTTTTCTGCATGTATATGCCCTCCAGGGCCTAAGAGCTTTAGATAGTTAAATTAATGTGGTTTTGTGCCAGCTAGGATCCTTGAGGCCAAAGATAGACCCCGGCTGTCATGAGTCTGTCTGCAGGAGAGATTTTCACCATTGTTTTGAAGTGTATTGTTTCAAGTTGAGGTGGGCAGTGAAGAGGGCAGGCGTTAGATCCAGTGATGGTGGTGTTTACTGCATGTATTGCACACAATTTTTTAAAACGCTGAAAGAGTGAGTGAAGCTAAAACTGTTAAAACTAATGTTTTTGGTTTAAAGAGCTCAACTCTTTCTGTTTCTGTTAGTTTACTCTAGTCATGCCTTGATTAGCGTGTGTGCCTGATAATGTACATATAAAAATGTATAATGTAATCTTTTTCAAATCTGTCCGTGCTTGGCTTTTATGTGGCAGCGTTATTGTATGGGATGAAAAAGGAAAAATCCTGCCTGATATAATAAGAAGTAACCTGTTATTTTACATCATAACATGTGCGACTTACATTTTCAAATGGCCTATTGGCTCTAACTTGTGCTCTGAAGAGAAGTTATTTGACTATGAGATTTTCTGCAAGCATTTGACACTGCAGCTATTTTCCAGTAAATTAAATCCTTCTATGTGTAACCTTAGAGTGACTGTGGTCTGTGTCACCTCAACATCTCATCTTTTTCTGCCTTTCTTCTGTGTGTCCTGAAGGGGGAGCTTGTAACCGCATCCAAGGCCATCATCGAAAAGGAGTACCAGCCCAAGGTTATCGTCAGCAAGCAGGGTCCCAACCCCTTCACCAAACTCACCGACCAGGAGCTGGAGGAATACCGCAAGGAGGTGGAGCAGAAACAGAAAGGGTCTGAAGGTAAAGGCTCTGAGTTTTTGGTATTTTGTTATGAATGGAATAATAGTCACAACTTGTTTAAAAAAACATTAGTTGTCTGCTCACCACAGTGGTCAGGTCACACAGAATTTACCAGCAATTTGTACTTTTTTTTTTCAGTAATGTAAACTGACAGCCAGCATTATCTGTCAAATGGCAGTTTTTTCCTCAGTAATGGGCGGTGGTTATATCCCCCTCTGTTCTGATAATGGTATATAATGAGGTTTATATCAGTGCAGATGAGAATTTAATGACTTACATTTTTAAAATCCTTCTCAGGGTAAAGTTTCAGGGACACCAGGGAATTGCGTTGTTTAATTCACAGCTCTCTCCTTCTGTATTCACTTTTACTTGACCTTCCCCAAGGAAAGAAAATTACACTGAGAAAAACAATGTAGGTTAGATAAGTCTACACAGCAAGCATAGATACAGGAGAGGAATTAAGCAGGGATCACCTGAGCTGTTCTTCTCTGGTTATACTACGTTATATGTTATGTGCAGTTATTTTAAACATAATGATATGTAATTGTCAAATATTCGTGTAATAAAGGAGAAAAACATTTGCCATGCTGCAGAATGATTCACAAACCTAATAAACTTCAGACTGGCCAAACTGTGATGTTATCTCTCCACACATACACACATGCACGTGGATTCACAGTGCAGGGACAAGACGCTAGTAGGGAGGGATCAGCCTCCAGTGTATCCTGTCCTGAGCCTGAAACTCTACCGAGAGGTCAAGCTTCAGTCGCCACAACTCTACAGTCTACAGCTGACTCACCCAGCTTAGAGAAAGTTCCACCTACAGCAGCCACACCCGCTGCACCAGCCTTCGAGCAGGGCTCCTCTTCCCTCGGCCTCTCCAGTGGGGCTGAGCCAGCTCAGGTCGGGGCTGACTCTGCAGGGACGCTAGCAGATGACGTTTTTTCTACCGCAGATGAAGTTTTTTCAGCACCGGATTCCCCACAGAAGGAGTTCCACTGCGCTGTGCTGCGAGCCCTCAGCAAGGAGCCGTCAGTGGTAGTGGCAGCTAAGGCAGATCAGGCTCCAGGTACACCTGATGAAGCGGAGTCCTGCCTAAACTCTGGCCTTCCGCTTCCTGCCTCCTCCCCTGCTGAGCCCTGGTCCGCCTCACTACATACTGCTGCACTGGGAGCCTGGGGATCCCAGTCTGCTGTGTCCTCTCCTTTTTCTGGGGGTTTGGAGTCTGCTGCCTTTTTTTTAACATGCGCAAGCACCCTCCCTACCCACAGTTCAATCTCTGAAGCCTTTGCTTGATTATTTTCCCCCCCATCCCCTCTGATGTCTTGTCCAGAGGCATCAGAGCTCTGGCAGATCAGATACCTTTCTGCGGTTTGATTGGACGAGGAGCTGAGAGAGAGGATGTGAGGAAGGGCTCATTTTGAGACAGAAACCCATCCCCTCTCTTTCAGGATGCTCACTCCTCAAGTCTAAAAAACGCTTTTGCATTGGAGTGTTGTTCTAACCTTTGACGAAGCTGTGTCCTGAGCTCAGTCATCCAATCAGAGCATCCCTTGTGTGGACATGAACAATGGTGTCGTCCTTCTCTTCTTGTTAACCTGTCCTGAAAATATCTCTGTTGGTGTCCACTGTCCCTCTTGTGCCTTTGACTGATTTCCATCAAAACTAATGGTAGTTTTGGTTTTTGTGGCTCTTTGGGATATTTAAAGGTTGATTTTACTGGGATTTGTTTAACGGGTTTGCAGTGTCCTCCTGATTAGAGCTTCCTCCCTGGTTTGGTTCTGTGTGCTGTCTTCCCTTTTCTTTGTGTTGCAGAGCTGTCAGTGTTGACACAGTACGTTTCATTGAGGCAAAATGTGACAGAATTGGTCATTTTTCAAATCAATAATCAACAATTTTTATCCATTACAAAAAAAATGACATTATAGATTTATTTTAAATTATTTTGATTTGCCTGTTTTTATATTCCCTGTTCATTTGGTGTAAATAGATTCTTACTGTTTAATTTCTACTGATTTCCTTTCAGACCCGGAGCAGGTCGTAGAGTCTGAGGAGGAGCCCAAAGGCCAGAAACCCACCTCCACACCACCCAGCACCCCAGTCAGAGCAGAGGAAGGTACGTTGGCCTGACATACTCGACTCACGTGGCCCGGCCTGTCTGGTTCAGCATGGGTTTCTCCGGCCCTCTGGCTGGGTGGTTTGAATTTTTCTAGGGTCTACAAAGGGAATGCGAAGCCTCCTGCCTATACATCTGCCTGTCTGTCTTGGGGTCTGTTGTTGTTGTTGTGGTCTTTAATAATACTACTACAGATGCTGTGCTGTGTTTTCTGTAATAACAGGCCAAGAGGTTAAAGAGTATTTCATCAGGATTATCCTATAAGAGATGGATAATTGCAGGGGCAGATAATCTTAGTAAAAGTACAGTCTCAAAGCTTAATGTCAGGAAATAGTTTGGCAAGACTGCAAGTGACATATCGAAAAGATATGATATATTTAGCTACTGTGATGGACCCCAGTGCAGACTTTTCAGTTTATTTATTTATTTATTTATTTTTTATTTTCTCCCTCTTGGTCTTTATTACTATTGGATTACACCTATGTCAGCAGTATCATCTGTGATGATACCAGGACTGGCCCTAAAAAAGTTATGTTACTGCCATGTATTTAAACAATAATTGGCATTATTACACATCACATTACACATCATCAGCATGAGGGAAGGAGGGGATGGGAATCTTTGATCGCAGGTGTAATCTAATACCTAAAATGTTGTTATATAACATATGTCTCTCTATGTACAGTACCTCCTTTACCCCTTCACTTCCATTCTCCATCTTTTGGGGTCTACTAAGAATGGTTCCCAACCATTCTTTTTAAAAAAAATTTCTTCTGGTGTGTTTTTTTTTTTTCTTCTTCCACGTTTTTGTTTCCTTTTTTAATTTTAACTCGGTGCCTGTGGTTTGATCTGCATAGACATTTGTTTCTACTTGTGCTTTTTCCTCTTTGTGGCTGCGATTACAATCAGGAGATGGAAATTCAAAAGAGTACCTGTTGCCATAGTAAGTACGTACTGTTCCACCTCCTCACCACCCTCCTTAATCCCTCGTCACCCTCCACGCCTGCGTGTGATAATTTACCTCTTTTCTTTGCATGGCTTCGGTAGCAGAGCTGTTCTGTGGTCTGACCTAACCCATCTGCCGGGGGTTGTGACTGTTCAGTCGGTCTTAACTCGGTTCTCTGAACTCCTCTGAATCTGTCTCGTTGTTGATGGGGGTTATTTCAGAGCTCCTCCATTTTTCATCTCCCACATTTGCTGCAATTCTATTAAAAAGGTTTTTAAAAAATGAAATGACCATGGCAAGAAATTACCAGAAGAGGTCATACTGAAACATTTTCCCTAGCAGTCTTATTTGAGATGTGATCCCTGGATCTGAAATATCAAGCTTTCAAGTCCCATTTACCTGATTGATGGTAACCTGCTCTGAACAAAAGTGGAGGATGTTCCTGAAGTAAACCTCACAACCTACCAAACCTTTTCCTTTAGATAACTTCTCTTCTCTTCCTGCCAACGATTCACTGTCAAATTAACCAACCTCTTTTGCACATGTGCACATTCTGTCAATGTTTTATGACTGCGTATATTTTTGTCTCGTGGAAAACTCAGGTAACGTTTTGAAAATGTGTTGAATGTTGTTTGTCTTACAGACGAGTCCTTTACCAGGTACATCAGTGCTTTATCTGAGTGTGGCTTTTGATTGGCTTTGCTGAGACTCACTGTTGGTTCAGCTTCAAAGGTGGTTGAAGCCCAAAGCTTGGCTGTGTGGTGTTTAGTGTCCATTTTATCTGTTTATGTTGTTTGGCCTCACCTCTGTTCTCTGACAGACATGAGATGTGAAATAAAGACTGAAGTGTAGTGTTTGATCAGGTCTTGGCGAATGGTTTTCGCACTAGTCTCAGTAGCATGTGAGCAGCATTAAAAATGAGCAGGGGTGTAGCTGTTTTGCACCTGACTGCACAGTGTGAGCCTGTAGCAGTGGTCTAACTGATCCTGATCCTTGGAGGTCTACTCAAGCAGACCCTGCACCAGTTTGGAATTCATTTGCCTTTTACACCCTCCTCGGACTTGTTACGTAACCTCACTTATGTGGTTTTGTTATTAAAATCTCTGAAAACATTGCAATATTTTTTTGTGTTGTAGACTTTCACTTTTGTTTGTTTGTACACAGGGTGCAAATGAGCAAGAGAACTGCGCTCATTAAGATTTGCCTGATTAAATGAAGGTAAAACAAAAATGCTGAGTGTGCACCAGCTTTGGCCTGTCAGAATAGAAAGTGTAAAAGCAGTCAGAGAGAAAGAACAAATCCTGATTAATAAGAGCAGAGCCCCAAAGAGAAACTTTGCTCATGGAAATATAACATTTTGTGCTTTAAGGAACAATAGAGAATATAGATGAGGATAGATGCTGTAGACTAAAGAAACCAGACTAAAGAGACCTTTTAAGAAAATCGTGGATTCTACAGCTTATCCAGAGGTCAATTTGTAGTAACCTCATTGATGTGTAAGCTCAGTGGCTCAGATCCATCGATTTATCTTTCGAGATCAATAACTCTCACCGTCTCCGCCCCCCACCAGAGTCCTTGCCTGACCAAACCTATAAGGATGAGAGCGATGCAGCCACCCTGAGACAGACCCTTCCAGATTTAACACCCGACGACCCCTCCGATGCCCCAGCACTTCCTGCCGAAGACTCCGCCCCTGCCCCTGCCACCGCAGACGCAGCCGAGGCGGAGGAACCCGCTGATGCTGGTGACCAGGAGGGTGACGAGTCTCCCAGCAAATCACCCTCCAAAAAGAAAAAGAAGTTCCGCACTCCTTCCTTCCTAAAGAAAAACAAAAAAAAGACTGAGTCCTAGATTGTTGGATCGGTCCTCAAGGCTGGCCAATGCCTCTTTTCATTTTTTGGCTTTTTGTCTGCTATCGTTGCACCCCTCGAGCAAGCCACAGTTACACACAGTTACGCTTTTTGTTTTTTTGATATCATTTGTCGCTGGCTTATTAACCTATTTTTCCTCGTTAGTGTGTGCCAATTTTGTATACAGTGTAAAAATGATTGCATAAAGGTTTTTAATTATTAGAGGCTTTTAGTTGTGAGTGAGTGATGCATTCAGTCTTGTCCACTCCTTCTGGCCTTTTACGCATGTCTATTACTACAGGGCCACACACTCGATGAGGGGTTTTAGGGTTTAATTACCCTCTTTTTTTTTAAGAAAAGAGTATTACTAAACTGTTGTAACCACTAGAATGTATTGGGATTGTATCAAAAATGTTGAAGTGTCTTTTAAAATACAGTGAACTAAGAATGAGACGCTTGTACCCTCTCATTTAACTGGTGGTCAATTCTGACAGTAAGAACTACAAATTGCACAGTGCTAATTTTACCTCTGAAGCTGTGCACCCATGTAATTACATGTTAGCAGGCCAGGAGAAGTACACTTGGAATATTTTCAGTGGATTATTTACCCATGGAAAATGCTGTCATACAGAATCCATATAAATGTGTCCACAATCCAATATTTTTGACCAAGTCATCTGCATTCATAATAAATCACATCAGAGGTTTGTGGACTTTTTAAAACTCAGAATCTTTTACCCACAAGCATTTGGCACAGCCTTAACATACAGGTTTATTGTGTTGTGCTTTGGTGCTTTAGGTCTTAATATGATGTGGGAATTTGATTTAGAATTTCACAAACCAGATCCATTAAAAATACCCATCTGCGGTGCTGCAAACCTGCAGGTCAACATACTCATAATGAGCGTGGCTCACAGCAAAGTGTGAGTCATCCCTGGAAGTGTAATTAAGTGTTGCACTTGCTGATCATTCCCAGGGGTTGATAATGTATATGCTACAGGCTCTTCAGTCTTCGGTTTGAAGGAATGTGTACAAAAAAACCTGAATTCTCAGTTTATGTTTTTCATTTATTGTAATTATTGGTTTTTGGCTTTGTTTTGCATTTGCCCCTTGATTTCCCTTTGTCTCTGAGAAAGACAGAAACAGGCAGATGTGCTATGTATTGCGTGAGATAACACATTTCACCTTGTTCTTGAGTATGTCTTTTTTTTTTTTGCGCTTTTTCTCACAAAGTAGATTGAGCCATAACGACTTGCTGTGAGAGAGCACTGTGAACTTCCTCTTTTATAAACCACTGTCGGGGAGCTCATCCCACACGTTGCTTTTAGATAGTCACAGTCGGTCATAGAAGTAGATACAGTTGTTACGGAACATGTGAATGACAGTGTCACTGTTGCGAAGCTGCATGATCAATCATATATTCAGAACCCTCAACCTGGACTTTCCTGTGTTCAACTCCACTTTGCGCAAACAGAACTTTTTCACTGAATACCTGTGTGTTTCCAGTTGCAGTAAAGACGCAATGTACACTGGAGAAGCAATTACATTTTTGTTTTGTCACTGATGCTTAAGCATCGGTGTGATTGCAGTTGAGCTGTGCTTGAGGTTGCAGGGCATTAATACCAAGGCCATCTCCTTGCATTGCTTCCTAACTTGTGTTTAAAGGGTTAGTCATCTGTCAGTCTAACTCACGGTGAACCAAAAGGCAACACTAACAGGAAGCCTCACCTTATCTGAGATGCTTAAAAACCTTGGCCTTTATTCACTGCAGGTGGTTTACCTACAGCGCTACATATAAGCTGAGAATGTCTAACTCCTGAAGGACTGCATGTGTAGATTACTTAGAGCGTGTACTGTCCTTTAAAAGACTGTAACTACCCCTTTTTTATTTGATTTCTATTTTTATTTTAGCTTTAGTGTGCTGATAATAATACTAAAGTCCTTGTATTCATGATTTTAATTTGAGTCCACCAAACACTTTTTTCTAATCCCACAGCTATGCTGATTTGTATTCTCTGTCTGAACTACTTCCAATTTTAAATGTCTCATCATCATTATACCATCTACAGACTTCCACCTCATTTTTTCTCATGGTTCTGCCTCTTCTTCAGCCATGAATAAAGTACACTACCTTGAAAATCAGTATTGTGTGATTGTATTCATTCATTCCTCATTTACATGTAATCTTAGCGTACATACATAAAATACATAGATTACTACCCCTCAGATTTATCTTTTAACCTTGTAGAGAGGCCTGGCCACATGGCTTGAAACCACTGAACCTACCTTACAGTATATACAAACCATGTTCCTGTGGTGCTTATTAGGATTTTTATTTGACAGTCTACTAAAACTAGCTAGATCGCATCACCACACCCAGTAAGACCTTACTGGCTGAGCTCAAGTACGCCTTATAATTAAACCTAAGTGCAGATTAATTGAATTGGTAAGGATTTTCTTTCAATGATGTGACTAGATGCGAAACAGGTTTTGAAACTGGAATCTTTTTTTTTTTTAAAGGCATCTTTAATAACAATAACATACAAGGTTACATTTAACAGGTGAATGTAATTACATCAAAAAGGCCATGTTCTATAGGAAACTGATATTTGATAGTAAGTTGATAACTTGACTCTTGCCAAGCATTTTCTACTGTGGTCTCACCTTCACCTGAATTCATGCTCTTGTCTTCTGTGACCTTCTGCCGAAAAATTCACTGCCCTATTATGGTTATTTACCTGTGCATCATAGACTCTCCAGATGTGTTTTTCACACCACAAGTGCTCCTGCAGCTCATTCAAGCAGTGACTGTAACTTAAAGAGAGGGAAAACTCTGACACCTGGTGGACAGATGATGAACCACCTGTTTTTTGTAGGGAGGCTTCATTAAGGCGTGACCCAGAACTCTTAATGTGGATTTGTGTATCTCATAATATGTTTTTCATGCTTGCGTTTGTGTCAGTCTGTAGTAACATGTAGTTGTATGTTGCTTTGTGTGTTGACAGTGTGTTGCTGTCAAAGGAGGAGCAGGCCAAAATATTACAAAGCAGCTGGAAAGCTGACCAAAGCATTGGACAAAATGACCTGATGGTTGCTCTGGACAAAACAAGAGGAGATCACAGTTGTTAAAATTCAGCCTCTGGGATCCATGAAGGTGTGAACCAGATTCCACAGTGAATCATCCAGTGATTCACCATATCTATATCAAACGGTGTGCCTATGAGAATTAGGATTATTGTTACCTATAGCGTAAGACCTCATGTATTTGTCCTGGCGAATGTTACAGGCTGCCCTATAAAATACCCAGTTTTCTGTGTGATCCGTGCCCTTATTTTGAAGGATGGACGCTGGAGGGCGCTGGAGGGAGTTTTGCACCGGAAGTCGCCTCTGTCTGTTCCTTGGTTTTTAACTTTGACCTCAGGCAGTGCACGCTGGAAATGGCAACTCTCTGAAACAACGTGGATAGTTAAGCACTAAAGTATTTTTTTTGTTAAATTCAGCATTAGCAGAGCTTCAGAGGTCCATGTTTTCTTCCGCCTGGATTTAATAACTTCCCTCCTAAACTCGACTGAAAGGTAAACACCGCCTGTTTGATAATGTTAGTTTGTTTACAAACTGGTGCCGGTTCATATCGAAGGTAGTTATCTATGAAGTGGCTCTACTTTTTACTTTTATCACATTATTTGTATTGCATTTTATTTTATCTTGCTTTGATGCTTACATTAGAGTTACACATGTGTGTCAGTGCAGAGCTAATAAAAATGCCAACTGTTAGCTAGTGTTAGCCAGGTTAGCTAGTGTTAGCTTGGTTACTGACATTCACTGATGTTATCCAGTGTTCATTTGGATAGTAAGAGTTTTAAAAACTGATCTGTGTATTTGTTCAATACAAAATGCAGTGATAATAATATACTGTCATACGCTGTATAATTGTGCAGGTCAGGTGGATATTCTAAAAAAAATCTCTACAGTAAAATGCAGGATTATGCATCAACGTTAAACAGAATATACTCTACACTGAATATATGTATAATATGTAAACTTGCATGAAGTCCTCCCTGCATGAAGGTTTTAATGTTGTGCTTTTATTGAAAACGTTGTACAATGACCCTGTAAGTCAGTGATGTTAGCTCATCAGTCGGCTGCTTTTCCACAGATGGGGAAGGCACCCAAGAAGAGGAGCCTTGCTGACAAGGTCCGAAAGACCAAGGCCTCTACTGAGATCAAAAACAACCCTTTTGAGGTGAAAATTAACAAGAAGAAATTTGATGTTCTGGGGAGAAAAACCAAGCACGATGTGGGTCTGCCTGGTGTGTCTCGGTCCAAAGCCATTATCAAGGTAAGAGAAAATCTCATGTTGTTACTTCCCTCCTCCAAAACAGCAGCCTGCACTCTCTGCAAGCAGTCACACAGCCAGAGCATTTCTACCAGCCACTTTTCCCAAAATCGTTAAATGGGCAGACACCTTTAATGTGTTTAAAGCCCTTCATACAAATTAAGGGTAACCCTAATTTTATTTTAGTATAGTGGACATATTGGCAACCTTGCATTCATTTATTAAGGTGGCCTTTTAAACCTTTAAAAGGTTATGTTAAAGCTTTTAAACATTAGCTGCTATTTCATACTGTCTAATATGATGAATTTTAAAAGCATCAGTGTGCTTTGACCTGTTAAATTCTGTAGCTGACTGAACAGATCTTTACCCTTTGATGTGGTTGTTCTAGATGTAGCACCAGTTTTATAGGGTAATCCAGTGAAGGCCATGAAATCAGCTGTATTCATTGTAGTTGGAGACTATGTAATGTCCTGAACTGAAGCTTCTAATAAAGACCATAAATGAGGAAAATGCCAGTGTGAAACAAATCAAAGGAAAGCAGCCTCTGAATAAAATACAAAATATTCTGCATTTCAGATGAAATGAATAACAAAATAAAAGATTAAAACTTCTACTGTAGCACTATATCTGGCAGCCATGGGTCACAGCTCACCACTCATTTAACACTATCTGTGCTGTGAAACCTGGTGCTCACAGCATCATGCTGGGAGAGGGATTTTCTGCAGGAGGGACTGAGAGCTTTGTAAGGACAGAAAGAACCGTGAACAAAACAAAGTAGAATCTGCATGTGACTACATTTTTATTCTATTTTATGACTTTGTATGTTTATATGTGAGGTTTTTGTAGTTTTGACCCTTGATGCGAACCTCTGATGTGAACCATGTTACACTCAAAGTGAACAAATTTGTAGTTTTCTAATAAATAATCACTGTTTTTGCAGCGTGTTAGATCTTTGTGTGAGAGGGAGTGACAAGGAATCACATGCAGTGTTTTTAATGTTTGACCTGCAGAGAAAAGAGAGCCTCCTGAAGGAATACAAACAGAAGAACAAGTCCAACAAATTCATTGACAGACGCTTTGGAGAGTATGACACCAAGATGGCGCCAGAAGATAAAATCCTACAGAGGTTTGCGATGGAGAGACAGGTCAGTGATGTGGAAATGCTTTTGTATTACCTGTAAGGACAGAACAGACATCAAGTCCTGACATGAAAACGGATATCATAATCACTATCTAATGTTCCCTTTGTCCCTACTTTACCTTCACTCTGTAGCTTTGGCCTTCTGACAGTTTACATGAATCATTTGATGCTCAAACTTTTTGACTACGAAGCGATTTTCTGCCCTCCTTCCTCTGGGCTCAGAAAGTGACATGTAAAGTTTAAAATTAGGAAATAAGAGTTAATATATCAGAATGTTTATATCTCAGACATTAAGTTGTTTGTCTTTCTCTGTAACTAAACTCTGATGCTATGTGCACAGTTCTCAGCCTGCATTAACTTTGCTTTAAATCTCTCAGCGTGTCCATGAGAAGAAGGATGTGTACAACCTGAACGAGGACGAAGAGCTGACTCACTATGGACAATCACTGGCTGAAATGGAGAAATTCAATGACATCATCAATAGTGATGATGAATCAGAAGAGAAAGGACTTCTGTCAGGTGAGTGTTGTCCAAGTTTAAATGCTAAATTATGTTTTTATTAAATTAGGTTTTTGCATGCTGATGTTTACTTTAACATAAGTTGATGTGGTACCTTAAGCTTGTTTCCTCCTCGCTTCCTCTTGTGCCTTAAATTCATGCATGTGGGATATATCACTTGTTCTTTCTTGTGCACTTTAGTCAAACTCATGGTTCCTTGCTTGGAGCAGGATTTGATAAGTTATATTATAGATGACAATGCAGATACATAATAGTGATGGTATTTCTCTTTCTCATCCAGCTGAACTGACAGCTTCCCACTTCGGAGGAGGAGGAGGGGGCCTCCTCAGAAAGAAAACATCAGGGGAGCAGCAGGAGGAGGAGGGAAGCCAGAGGGCCAAATCCAGGCAGGAGCTCATTGAAGAGCTCATCCAGAAGTCCAAGCAGGAGAAGGTGAGCTGGTAACACACCCCTGTTGATGAGACTCCTTAACATCTGGATTTTGGTCCACACTGACTTTTTCATTATATTTATTAGTGTATATAAGTTAACAAGCAGGCTAAAGTGTTTATCTTGTGGAATTTCATTTTATTCATTGAGGGTGATGAGGGTTTTCTACTGGCTAATGATGGTAGTGCTATTTTGGGGGAGACGATGTGGCTTGGTCCAGATAGTTAACTTTTGTGTTTCTCTCTCAGCGGGAGAGGCAGGTGCAGAGAGAGGAGGCACAGGAGCTGACTGAGAAGCTGGATCAGGAGTGGAAGAGCATCCAGGCTCTGATGGCGAAAAAAACGCCCAAAGCTGAACATGCCGACAAACAGGTGGAGAAGCCCAAGGTAGGGATGCATCAATCAAACAGCAGCATGTTGTTGTTCCTCCACTTTGTGCTTTCTTTCTTTCAGTGGCAGAGCCTGATATCTCTTTGCTCTCATTATGCTTCCTCTGTGGGTTCCAGCTGGACGAGTACGACATGATGGTCAGAGAGCTTGGCTTCGAGATGAAGGCTCAGCCCTCAGAGAAGATGAAAACCCCGGAGGAGCTCGCCAGGGAGGAGAGGGAGAAGCTACAGAAACTAGAGGTACGTTCACTGTGCGAGTGTGATATGTGTGAGCAGCTTCTTGTCATCATCACATAGTATTTCAGTTTTAACATGTTTTTATGCTGTGTTTGATCGTGGATCTCTTTCACTTTGTGCCTTTTTCAGGCTGACCGTCTGAGGAGGATGATGGGAGATGAAGTCGGGGACAGTGCGCAGAGACAGATCCACATGTCTGCTGATGACCTCAATGATGGCTTCATCCTGGATAAACATGACAAGAAGACCCTGTCTTATCAGGTATGAGACAACACGATACGTAGGGTTTGTGGGTTCATTTTTCTCTGAAATACTCTGTTTTTGCTTCAGTGCAGAATGTTTTTCATTAACTTATCTTTTGTATGTCTAGGATGGAAAATGGAACATTGAAGAGGAGTCTGAGGAAGATAAGGATGAACATGAAGAAGAGGAAGCGAGCGGTGAGGAGGATGACTCAGAGGCAGAGGAGCAAGATGAAGAGGAGGAGGAAGGGGAGGAGGAGGAGGAGGAAGGGGAGGAGGAGGAGGAGGAGGAGGAGGAGGAGGAGGAGGAGGAGGAGGAGGAGGAGGAGGAGGAGGAGGAGGAGGAGGGCAGCAGTGAAGAACAAGATGGCCACTCTGATCTGGACTCTGAGCAAGAAAGCGAGGATGAGGAGAGTAAACAGGAGGATAAAGAGACCAGTGCCAAACCCAAGAAGAGTCTGAGCAAAGAGGAGATGAAGGCCCAGCAGGAGGCAGCTAAAGCAGAGCTTCCATACACATTTACTGGTAAATACACACAGAAAAAGCTTTTTTAAAAAAACAAACACGGTTTAATTTTTAGGTGCTTTTCTTAACTCGCCTTTTCTTTTGGAGTTTAAATCTGATTTTCATCTCAAATAGAGACTTAGTAGATATATATATATAGTGTAGTTGAGATGAGTATTTATCCTCACCATTTTCCCCTTACAAAACATTTTAATACATTTTTATATTCTGTGCTTCTCCAGCTCCAGAGAGCTATGCCAACCTGAAAGACTTGCTCTGTGGCCACACCCCTGATAACCAGCGCCTCATCGTGGCCAGGACTCAGAAGTGCAACCACCCTAGTCTGGCTGTGGGCAATAAGCTCAAACTGCAGGTACAATATGGAATGAACTTTTATTTTTGTAAATTACTGTGGTTACTTTCAAGTTTCATTTAGTGCCATATGACCTTACAACGTTATCTCCGTTTGTCTCAGAAACTGTTTGGCTTTCTTTTGGAGTACATCGGAGAACTGGCCACGAGGAGTCCACCTGAACTCACCACCATAGATAAACTCATACCGTGAGTCCAGAAAGTGTCTTTTCCTTCTCACAGCTGAATATGAATATTTAGTGCTCAAATCCAAATGGGTTTTTTCAACCATTTCACTGCTGTTTCCTTTAATCCTCTGTAGAGAGTTGTACACTCTGTGTCAGATGTTCCCGGAAGTAGCCTGTAAGGACATGCAGAGCATCCTCGGAGATGCCGGTCACAGCATGGAGGAGGTGCTTGAGGTCAAAGGGCATGTTGCATTCCCAGCACTAGACATGGTATGGATGAGTAGCTGTAAATATCATAAACATGTTAAATATCCACTAGAGTTGCATCTTTACTGCATTTTACTGTCTTATATTTGATTGAGCAGGTTTTTTTGAGAACATTCTCTGTAAATAAAGTACAAATTATTATTATTATTATTATTTTATCCAGAAACATGTAGGTGAAGTGTTTATTTCAGCCCTCAGTGATACCTGCAGTCTTCCTCTAGAGCAGCATAAAGGCCGATGATTGATCTGTCAGCCTTTATAAAGCAACCTCCAATAGCCCTCCACTAAAAATCCTTTCATTGAAGGTTATGATTTTCAGTTGTTGTTTAAACTGTTTTAAAGAGGTGTTGGTTCAGTTGTATCATTGTTTTGGAGGCTGCTGACGACGATGCTGTGGAATTGTTTGGATTTGTGATTTAGACATGCTCTTCCCCGTCCCCAGTGGAACTTACGCCCTTGCTTTTGACATCAAATCTGTTGTTTATTATTTTCTTGTATATGGCAAATGCAGTTTTTCATCAGTGTGTTTTTGTATGTTTCAAGCTTATCTACCTGAAGGTGACAGCTCTGCTGTTTCCTACCTCAGACTTCAGGCACCCAGTTACAACTCCAGCACTGCTTTACATGAGCCAGGCTCTCACCAAGGTACACACAGTCTTCAGTGTGCGTGTGTTATTTTCTGTGTTGTTGTTGTAGATCCGTTCCTGTTCTGTCTGGATTGTTCTCACCTACCTGCCTCTGTGTGTTTGTGCGTTACTTCATTATCTCTTTTGGGATTTCACCTTCTTTTCATGGGGAGTTCAGCCCCCGTCCTGTCATTAGCCATCATTCTTTTCTGGGGGGTTTTCCTTCATACATATATATATA